>JACXGK010000733.1:0-12502 GCA_016801125.1 Novumbra hubbsi
CCCCCCCCCCCCCCCCCCCGTCCGGTCTGGACCGGGAACTTCTCATGTCCAGGTGTACATTCCTTTTTTTTATTTGCAATAAAAATATAAATAGACACTCTCTGTCCCTCGCTTGTTTTGCACTTCTACATTGCTTAAAGAAGTTAAGAGAACACCTAACCATTACAGTATAACACTAAGTCAATTAAACTTCAAAGATATCAATCTGCTAAGCGATTGTGAATCAATGTGACCTGTATTTACTCACTATGATAAAAAAAATAACATTTATTATACACTTATTTCTAACAGTCAACCCTAAACCCGATGACTTTTAATAAGCTGGACCTAGCACACAAGCGTAAACTGACCTCAAGCAAAACCCGGTCACCGGTATTGGGTCACCAGTATTGCCTGCCTGACCAGCTGCTCTGCAATCCTAATGAGCTGGAAATGTATGCAATTATGTTTGTTTTTTTGCGGTGTGTGTTTGTGTGTGTTTGACGCGAGGCCCGTGGGCACCCAGACTATGACGCAGCTCGTGTGGTAATAAGAGCGCTGAAGCGGGTCACATGGCCTCTCGTGACTTGGCGTGTATACACACACAGAAGCACGGGGGTCACGGGAGAGGGGCTCCTCGGATAGGGGAGCACGTAACCTCTTGGTTGTCTTCCTCAGGGACGCGTATAACACAAGGCCGAACCTCCTCACAAAGGCAGAACGACGACTGGCCTGGACAATGGCCCATCGCCATGAATATGGAGCCCTGGTGACGGAGATTGTCAACACTGTGCTGGATAGTGTGTCTGTTCCTCAAGGTCCATGCCGTTTTTGAGGCTCTCTAAGGTGACACCAACGAATGTATCGTTGCCGTCCTCTGAACCGTTTGCTAGTGAAAGCCGTGATAATGTTGATGCAAGATGCAACAAACCGTGTCACTCGATGTACCTCGCTCGCTACGTTTTACAGTAATTAATGTAGCCGCTGTATCGAATCACAATGGGAAACACAAATGACTGCATGTGGGGGCATCGACCGGCTCTGTGCTCCGAGCGACTGAGGTCTACTTTTTAAGGATTCTAGGCATTTAAGGATCTAGTCATCTGGAAGTCTAATACCGCCCAGAGCCTGTCCACGTGACCTACCCCATCACAAGCAGCCTAGGTCACGTTCAGGCAGTGTTACCTGCTTCGCAGTATTCGTGTGCTCCAGGTCTCCCCATCCTGACCGTGTTATCCTGACCGTGTTATCCTGACCGTTTTCCCTGGGCCATGCATGAACACACGGAGTGTGTCAACAGGAAATACCACCATCCTCTCTAGTGTTTCCGCCTGGAGGAATGACACAGTGAGAAACCCTAACTGAGATGACGCGGCTCCCCCGGCCGGTTCCACGTGACGTCTTCCCTGGGGGAAACAGACTGAACGCAGAAGGCCTTTTTAATGTCTTCAATAATGAAGCTCTTGGTGAGCAGAGCGGTTCAGTGAACACACACACACACGCGCACACACACAAGCAAGCGCTCTCGCTTACATAACCAGAGCAGATGAAATGTCTGTGAATGGTGACGTTTGAAAAAAAAGCAAGACACTGGCCTTTCATGACTCAATAACATGTAAAAAACGGTGGGGACACATGCATTGCCAGCACAGCACTGTTCTTTATGACAACTAGAACAACAGCCCTTCTGCAAACGGCTAGGTATTTACCTCTCTTTACCCTACGTCAGCGTAGATCACATCTGCAACCAATAAGGCCACATGTACCAGTGCAAGATTCAATGGAGCTTTGTCAACCTAATTTATGGAAAGTACCTCATGGGTATTTCTCAACAAAAGGACATTTATCTGGCCAATGCTGATGTCGTTTAAAAAGGAGTCCAAAGACTTCTAGGAGTTTTAATACAAATTTGGATTAGTGTGTCTTTGTTATAATTTATGCACAAACCACAGCAACATATTTTTGTGTTTTAAAATGTTTCTGAAGTGAAATGAAATGAGCATTGTGTCCAGACCCGATACGTTTTTTCTAGACATTTTGAAAGTATTTCAATAATAGTCTATCCCTAAATTAGACATTTTAGTCAATGATCGGAACAGCCAACTCCATCATACTGTACTAGTATGACGATACAAGTACATGTAAAGAGACTCATATCTCCCCCATATATCTCCCTCTATAGTGAGACCCAGACCTGAGCTCCGGCCCCTCGGTGAACCGCTCAGCCTGTCAGGTAACCCTACGAGCTGTGTGCATCTGAGTCTTCCATTTCACTTAGTCCCTCTGCTTTCAACTCAATGCTGACCAGTCCCTTCCCCTTCCGAGTTACTTTGCGTTTATTGCTGGTATGGTTCAGTAAACATCACAAGCCATGCGTACATGTCATATCAGCAGACGTCGGCCATGCATGTTTTATTCAAGAGACTCGTTCAGTTCGTCAAAGGCAAAATGAATTAGAAGAGGCTGCAGGGTAAATGCAATCATGCTAAGGGTTAAACAGTGTTATTGACGTGTGTGCGTCAAGGCCATTGAAAGGATATATTATGGGGTGAAGGTTAAAAAACAGACATCTCTCCGTAGGCAAATGAAAAATGGCACCCTATAACTCATAATAGTGCGCTGTGATTGACCTTTGCTCTATTGGGTTACTATGGTAACAGCTAGGCAATACACTACAGCCACTTCATCAGCAGGTCAGAATGGAAGGGATCTTTCTGACATCATCAAAAACACTCCATGATTATTCCAGTACCGCCAGCTGGAAAGTTCTGTTTCTGGTTCCGTTCCATCCACGTGGTAACCGCAGCCACAGGCTGGGAGTGGGGACGACGGTGGCGATGATGTCACTGAGCAAGCAAACCTGGCCAGAACAAACACCTGGAAAATAAACCCGGTCTCCGGGGCGACAGCAGATAATAAAGCTGGGCGTTTGCAGGATGTTGTTCGTGCGTGGGACGTCACCCCCGGCGTCACTCTCCAGTGTCCCGGGGCACGCGGACACATGCCCTTACGAACAGGTCCTCAAATAACCTGGTTTCCGTCGGCAACAACAGGTTGTCATCCATAAGGCAAGCCACCGCGCCGGCCCCCCTGCCCAGGGACCGTGAGGTCATCCCCCGAGCCGTTTATTGACCGTGGAGATGAGTGGAAGAAAAGGCTTCGGAATAGGCAGGCAGGTAAACAGCGCCAGGTGAGTTATGTGATAGCTGGAACCTTTTAGTAGGATCGGTTGAGTTAACATTGACACATACGTGCCGCAACCACAGTGAAGTGACATGGTGAATATGGACAATGCAAATTGGGCCTTCAATTGTTTGTTGACCTTCAATACAAAGTCGAATCCAAGGTTTTCCGCCTAGGTCACACACCTACTCAGATAAACACCCACACACTCGCACGTAAACTAAACTCACACACACACACACACACACAAACGTCATTTAAGTATTACATAAACAAACATTTAATAAAGGACAGTCCTACAGATGCTGGTGTACAGGAGGGTCAACCTGAAAGCCCTCGGTATATGATGAAAACACGGTTTACTCTTTTCACAAAATGTTCTTTTCACTGTCTTTTTTCACCCTCCACATCCTCTCTTCTCAACAGGCCTTGGAACAGATTCTACTGGGAACCGTGTTTTGTGTCAATCCCTGTTGAGTAACAGTACCGCGGCTGAGGGACATGTCACAAGCCCATGCCAGGAAAGTCTCTGTTGAAAACAGGGTAGTCTTGTGACAAGTTCCCGTAAGTGAAAGAACCCCCCTCCAGCAACTCTCACACACACACACACACACATACAGGGACGGCATTCTGTCTGACGCATCTGTGCTTTTCAAAGTGATTTTGAGAAACCTTTTAGTTTGAAATGATATGTTGCAGACGGGCAAAATGTGTTCGTATGCATTGTAGGTATAACCCAGGGTCATTGTAACCTGTAGAAAAAGGCTTTTTTCTTTAGTCGAGTGAGGTGGTTTAAGAAATAACCTAAGGCAGAAACGGGTGCACAGAGGTAAAAACCAAGTCTCCAAATGTATTTAGTGAAGGTCATGATAACTTTTCCCTCTAATGTAGTGACATACATCCATAGTCCTCTTCAAGTTTCTGTTGTGTGGCTCAATTCTCTTTCATTTCTTGACCATTCCGGACAGAGGTTGATAATTGGGACACTTGCAACAAAAGAAAAGAGAGGGTTGTTCTTTAAGTCTCAGCTGTGATCTGCGGCCACATGGTTTTGTCATGTATTTTCTGTGGTGAAACTCTTATGGGTTTTTACTGGGTCTGTCTTTTACAGTCAGTGTGACTTTTGATCACAAAACATTGCTGGACAGAACATTGGTTGGTTGATTGGGTAGAACAGACATGGAAGTAGGACAATCTCACCCTTTGTCTCTCGTTCTGTCTCTCTGCCAGAATGGAGGACCTCCTGTTTCCACTTGCCTTTTCGGTTTGGTTCGTAATGATTACACTGTCTCTGACCTACTTTCACAAAACCAAAATTTGTGTTCTTAGGTCCCATGTCTGCGTTTTTTGTGCGTGTATATTTATGTATGCACATATATATTGTTTTATTCAGTGTATTTACAACTGCACAAAGCTAAATACAACAATAGCAGAACTTTGTGTTTTTGGAAATTCCCTAGTGGATCATTTACTCCTCCGTGGGCCATGGCCTTTGTCTGGGGCCAAACGGTTTTCTTTTCTGATCATGTGATCCAACAATGACAATTTCTGAACATATTTCTTATCAGTTAAGAGTACCAGTCCAAATGTTGGACACACTCACTCATTCATGTCAACGTGTAACTGTGTCCGAGTCATTTGACCGGTACTGTACCTCTTTCCAAACCGTTACAGTTAAATAAATGGTCATTGGTTTTTAAGGACATTCAGCAGGTTTAAAAATAACACCGATCAGGCCACGTAGTTCAAACAATGCTTTTTGGTCTGGCTACTTCGTCAATGACAAGGTGGAGCTGGGTGTTGTGGGTGTCAGGTGACGGCAGGCCCCGTCACAGCACCGGTGAACAATACCTGCTTATTATTGAGGATATAGAGGTTTATGTTTTGAGAACAACCCGTCCTAGTTGAAATCTGAGAGGTGTGTAGAGAAGAACAGCGATGACCTGGACCGTCATCATTAGCCAGGTGACGCACGCACACACACACACACGCAGCGTGGAAACAAATGCACACAGTGACACACAAACATGGGATGGGAAAGATGGAAAAGGAAGAGAAGAAGGCAGATTAGTGTCACCGGAAACAGTGATGGGGAACAAGATATTTTACCCTACGCCGGTTAAAAGTGATTGGCTGACAAAGATGAGTTTCCTTAAACCAGGAAGTACCACGATGATGACATCTATGTACAAGTATTTTCTGCAAGAAATTGACCCATAAACAAGCTAGTGTTTATGGCCTCTATTGTTAGAAATAGATACGAGGAAAGGAGAGTTGTGACAGAATTTGATATATAAACCTGCAGCACATTGGTGCCATCTTAGTGAGACCTGTCATCTAGCCTGATTTTGATTTGTTCCTGGCGGTGCCTGTGAGTGTGCGGTTGATTGTGATTCGTTCCTGGCGGTGCCTGTGAGTGCGCGGTGGATTGTGATTCGTTCCTGGCGGTGCCTGTGAGTGCGCGGTAGATTGTGAATACATTTTCCGTGTTGAGCAGTCATTTTCACATCCTAGTGCTCGGTCAACTTCAGATGTCTCCTCCGATGCGTGTGTGTGCCATATAGAAAATTGATATTATTTTCAATACACATATTTTGATAATTTATTCACCTGACTTCCCATTAATCCTTAAACTTCTTCATTTGTGTGAGCATTTGGAAAGATTCCCAACCCCTGACCCAGATCTACAATAATTTGCTTAAGGTTCGACCTTACCCAAACATGCATTCAATAATAAATGTTTTAATTAGCGTACATAACATTAGAATTTTCTAACATGTAGGGTGTTATTTTGACCAGTTTGTGTGGAAATAAAATCAGAACCATTGGGGGAAATCACATATTTGACTGCGCTGGGCCTTTAACGCCCAATCACTGCCCTGTAAGAGGAAACGGGTGCTGAAGAAGACTGCACCTTTATGGACGTGGGCCACAAAGATCATGTGTAAGTGAGAGTTATGCTTCTTTTTGCATTTCTGGGGATTTTGGTTAATTTATTTGACAATGTTTTAGTTCACCTTGAAGTTCAGGTCTCCCTTCGGTGCTCAGAATCAATACAAAGGGAGAAGAAGTCTAAGCTATTGAATTTCTTGTGGCTACTTAAATAGTCTCTGGCATCTCTAGCAAAAACAAACAAGGAAACAAAAATGCTCTTCACATACTTGCGGGTAGTGAACAAAGGCCTGGAAATCCTTTTTCCTGGAAACATTTCTGAGGTTATTATTGGAAATAACTCTCTGTGTTCCCTAGAAATACCTGGCTAAAATACCTTCTACCTAAATAATTACCCTAGAAACAGCTACATGATTCTCTACACATTTATCTATTGAATTGTTTTTATTTTACAATAACACACTCAATTTGAATTGTGTAATTCATTTACATGTGCTGATATGTACCCCATGTGGTCAAAGGTGTTCACTTTCAATGAAAAGTCCAATGTTATACTTACACACTAATTTGGTCAAGTGGTAACAAAGCCCTGTTTTGTACGTGTTTTGTATTATCATAGTAAAATAAATAAACATTTAAACATAAGGGCATGCATCGTTTTAGCGATGACAGTAAAACTTTCATTTCAGGGTGTGCAACATAATGTACTACTTAGCAGAGTTAGCCTAGCTTAATGATTGACAGAGGGGTGGAGCCACCAGGAGAGATATGTTGAGGGACACTTTTCCTTAGCAAATGGAATTACAAATGTATGTAAAATACACAACGTGCTATTCTGTTGTGCGTGTGGGTGGCTACAACCTTCAAGCCAATGAGGAATTTGGATATTTCATGGAGACTGAATGACATGTCATTTGTGCATCTAGTTGCTCTTGTCCTCTGCAAAATCCAAAGCCTTCACTGGATATCCAGTGGTTCAGGGTCAGAATGTTATTAACCATGTTGCTGAATTCCACCAACGCTCAGAACACTGTAAGTATAGGGGGCTGTTCGAGTACGTCGAGTACTGGGACGTCTGTGGTATTAATGAGGACAGCGTTCAAGGCCTTTTCTGCTGCGATATTTCCCTATATGGAGGGGGCAACTAGAAATACAAAAGCCCAGTAGGGTAAGGAGCGTGGTGCACCGGTGAACACACAGAATGGTTTGCAAGACCAGTAGGTGGAATTTCCTGCCCCTCAGCTCCAGTGTCATACTCCGGTCCACAGTGCTTCACTTCTGAAAGAATCACTGGGAGAATCAGCAAAACCGAGCTGTCTGGATCTGGTTCCAGTACCGCATCCTGCCAAAACAGATGGATAGTTTCCAGCCAACATGTTGATAGGCAGCAAGCTTACCTGGATCTACTGCATCTTGACATCAAAGCAAAAGTGAATTGGAAATGGGAAACAAATGTGAGACATGAACACCACACACGGAAGAGACGGTTTCATTTGGTAAAACCAAATGAGACGTCCTCAACTTATCATTCAGTGATGCCTACTCCTTTGTGATCCAAGTGACTTATTGTTGAGTCATGTACCAGGACTCATGACTCATGACTGTACCAGGACTACTCACTGCATTCTGATAAATATATTGTGTGGACGTTCTAATTTTCAGGATCTATGTAGGGTTAGAAAATTATTACAAAATGATTGGAAATACAGTGAAATTGGCCTTTGTTGCTGTAGTGCATTGACAATTGTGGATGTGTTCACAAGCCTCATGCCATACACACACACACACACAAAACAGGAAGCTTCTACCTCAAACACATAAAAACTAAATTTTTAACACAAATTGTTGAAGTCCCACTGTCTCTTGGGCAATACACTGAACTAGAACAATACAGAACTTAGATTCTGTAGCGGATATCACTGGATGAATCACTGAATGAAAAAAGCATTGTCTGTAAACACTGCGTCACTGCTCCAGAAAATCAGCACACAGTTCAAATACCAGCATCCGTGATGGTATGGGGGTGCATTAGTCCACATGGCATGGGTCTTGCACCATTAATGCAGAACAATATATACAGGTTTCGAAAGCAAAAAATCCAGACATTAAATATTTTCAGGAATGCCTTGCTTATTTTAGCAAAAAAATGCCAAACCACATTGCACACATATTGCAACAGCATGGCTCTGTAGTAAGATGATATATTGCCCTGTTTGCAGTCCCAACACCGTTTTACAGGGTTTTGTGATGTGTTGGCAGTCAGACCTGCTACCTATTGAAAACATTTGGCGCAATATGAAAGCGATCCCGAACTGTTGGCAGCTGAAATATCTATCAAGAATAGGTATACATTTTACTTTCAAAACTACCACAATTGGTCTCTTCAGTTTCTGAACACTTACAGAGGTGGTGATGCAACACGTCAGTAAACATGCCCCATCCCAACTTTCTTTAAATGTGTTGCTGACATCAAATTCAAAATGGAAATGTTATTGCATTTTGGAACATGTATTTTCCCAGAAACAATACATTTCTCAGTTTCAACATTTGATATGTTGTCTTTGTACACGCTTCAATGAAATTGAAGGCATAAATGATTTGCACATCACTGCATTCTGTTGTTATTAGCAAAACTCTGAAGTCGAAGCTTAAAATCTTTGGTGACAGGGCATTGTCAAGGGTTGCTCCTAGGCTCTGGAACTCTCCCCAAAACCATCCGTGAGTCTGAGATTATCCACATTTTCCAAAATCGCCTTAAGACTCATCTATTTTGGGCATCTATCCTATTATCCATAGGATAACCATTCAATTCCTCATCAATCTGGACAGCATGAAAGATACTGGAGGTGTAGATACAACAAGAAAAGGTTATTCACCCCATAGTAGATGGCTTTTGGCTTTAGATATACCCTTTAGCGGTAACTAAAATAAATACATAGAAAAATAATGGTCACATTCTGTGATAAAAGAGCTCCACAAAGATATTTCGTAAAATGTTCCTATTCAGAGGGTTCAACTATGAGGACATCTTGAGGAATCCTGTTCACTTTTAGCTAACATATGATTTTCTCAGAGTGTACAAATGAGACGGTGGGTTTTGCTGATGGAGTGGGAAAGAGTTGCCTGAGCAATAAAATGGTGTGCGTCAGTGACCTTGCTCCCTCGGGTGTGCTGTGTTCAGTTCGCTCCATTCCCTACATCGGGGTCAATGTGTTCCTAACTGGGTTCCAGTGACGTGACAGTACCATGTTGCCCATGGCGATGCCCAAAGGGATCAGGTAGACCAAGAGGAGAACAGGAGGCGTGACCTGAGGAGGTATGCTTGCACTTCACAGTCCAAGCATCGAAAATCGCCCGACCTCTACAAACATGTGACGTGAGCAAACCGGACATTGTGTTATTACGTAATAAACAAATGCAAGTTGCGAGTTGAGAGGAGACCAATGAGAACATGTCGAGCCTCCTTCCTCGACAAAGAGGTCGTTAGTGAACACACGAGAGAAGGCAATGTTTACAGAGAATGAGACCCGGGACGGGAGTTCCGCGTGGAAGTGAAAGATGAGGGAGAAGAGAGGAGGATGTTGGGATGGCGCAGAGTTCTTCTGGGGAGAGGAGGAGCTGCCTGAAGCAGCGAGACCAGCAGAGTAGGAGACGCAGCCATCTGGAGACACAGGCCACGGCTAACTAGGTCACACACACACAGTCTCTCATTTCAAGTCCACCTCCTCAATCCCGTTTCTCCGTGGTATCTGTGTTGATCCGTGATCGAATCTCCGTAAGCCATCTCTAGGCCATCCCATACGCCGTCTTCATGCAGCCCGGTTATGGTGGTGGTGGTTGTGTGGTTGAGCTACAAAGCCAGAAATGAATGGACCGGTTCTCCAAAGATCCATAGTTCTCCATTCTCCCCAGACAGCTCTCTAACCCCAGCGCATTCCTGTTGCGGCGCTGCTAGCTTCTCCCAGAGTAAGAAGTGGTTGTCCTGGTGGCATACCTGCGGTGTGATTTCTTCCCCCCCTGTAATCAGGACCGTAGCCCGGCACCCGAGAAGGAGGTTGGGGGTGAGATGCTTAGGAAGAGTTGGTGGTAGGGCGCTCTGTCGTTGTCTCAGCTTGTAATCAGGCTGTATTTCTTCTCAACCGCCATGGTGCTGACACATGCTGACATCAGTGTTAGAGACACGAATGAGAAGTAGACCTTTTTTTTCTTTCAGACTTTGAACTAGAGAGGGATTCTTCTAAAATATTTAACAAGAGACTGGTCGGGGGGGGGGGGGTATATTCAAAAGAAAATGGATAAAATCAAACCATTCATTTCCTTCATTCTTGTGCAATAATCCATACCGCTAGTACAAATGAATGTAATGTCTGACAAAGGATGAGCATTGTAGATATAAAATGTGAACTGTTTATTGCCATGGGGCATTTGGACATTCCCTCCACTTGCAGGGTCGGCAATAAACCCAGCACCCATCTCCATGATTATAGGTCCTAAGGATTATTTTGTGAGCTTGTTATTACTTCTGGAAGGGTTTGTCATTACTTCTAACTCCCCTTTGATTCCAATTCGTAGAATATAGGGCATGAATGTGGCGATCTCCTTGACACCTTGTCATAAAAGCATTTTTCCAGGATCAATTGTTGTTTCAAGATAAAGATTTTGAATGTCAACACATGTCATCAGTATGTTTCTAATGCCAGAGTTGACAATATGTGTCTTGCCTCCATTTGGCTATGGTGAGTAGTAAGGAAGCATTTAAACATCACAGTGGAACACTAAGTCAAACTAATATCAATCTGTCCAGTTAGGAAGCATAAGCGATTGTTAATCAATGTCTCTTGTTTTTGGTTTTGCAGGTGGTGGCCACAGACAACTGCTCTCTCCTTATCTTTTCTGACTTATTCTTCTCAATTGTTCCTCTTATGTTTTTATAGTGTCCTTGTCACTGCTGGTAGCATGAGGCGGTACCTGCAGCTCATTCAGTTTGCAAAAGCAGTTCAGATCCTCCAGCATGGCACATCCAAACATGCCATCACAAGAAGGCTTGCTGTGTCAACAAAACAATACCGTCTCAAGGGTATGGAGGAGATACCTGGAGACAGGCGTTATACGAGAAGAACTGGACTGGGCCATAAAGGGGCATCAACCCAGCAGCAGGACGGTTATCTAGTCCTTTTAGCAAGGAGAAACAGGAGGAGCACTGCCAGAGCCCAACAAATTGACATCCAGCAGACTAATTGTGTACATGTTTCTGAGCAAACTGTGGCACGAGGGCCCGAGGTCCTCTAGAGGGACCTGCGCTCACAGCCCTCTACCGTCGACAATTGACAGCTCCACCATTGGCGTATCGGTCTCTTCACAGGGGAGAGCAGATTCTCCCGGTGCAGGACAATGCCCGGCCTCATGCGGCCAGAACGTGAGGTCAGTTCCTGGATGATGAAGGCATCGATGCCATTGACTGACACTTACAATTCCCAGACCTGAATCCAATTGAGAACCTCTGGGACCTCATGTATCAGTGCACCCAACACCACCAAGTAGCGCCACAGACTGTCTAGGAGTTCACTGATGCCTTGATCCAGGTCTGGGAGGAGATCCCCCGGACATCATCCGCTGTCTCATCAGGAGCGTGCCCAGACATTGTCATGAGTACATACGGGCGCGTTGGGACCATACACACCACTGACTCACATTAAGACTTGCTGTGGTGAAATCCACGCAAGTTGGAACAGCCTGTGATTTCAATTGTTCACTTTGATTCATGGTGTGAGTTTGAATCCAGCCCTCAATTGGTGATTCTGGTTTCAATTGGCCGCTATATAATTTCGTTCCTAACAAATTACACAATGTAAAGTTTGATCTTCATGACATAAGTGTTGCCTTCGTTTGTTTGAGCAGTGTATACACAGCTATATTTGTCTTAGTGGTTTTAGATTCTCCCTGAGGTACGAGAGAATATATCCTCCTTTGACACATTATGTCCCAGTTAACTGTAATCGTTCACAAAGAGCACTATGACACAGAGGCCGGGTCTTATTGGGCCATTAATGTTCTGGACGGAAGCATCAGTAGTGAAGTGTACCCTTCCAGTGTTGAGAGAATTCACTGTGTCTACATGAACTTTTGCTTTTCACACAGGTCGCCAGAGTGCATTCATGGAGGAGGTTTGAGGTGCTTTGCAGCACCGGGATAGATACTTCAAAACAAAGGTTCCTAAAGGGACAGCGTTTACAGCTACCTACGTGCCTGATGGCCAATTCTCGCCTTTGATATAGCTATGTAATCTTCACAGAGACAACCTCTCCGACCTGTGTACAGACAGAGCGGTTTGGATAAAAGCCGGGAAAACAACATTAGCTCGGACCTTGTGTGGAACAGTTTTAACGTGATTTCAGAGCTACGTTGGAAGTGCTGAGGTGTGTGTGTTGTTAGGTAGATGAGCATTTCC
>JACXGK010000733.1:12602-32205 GCA_016801125.1 Novumbra hubbsi
CCCCCCCCCCCCCCCCTCAACCTAACCTGTGTTTACAGAATGCACCCAGCATTTGGCTTGCTCCCGCAGGTCAGAACAATGAGTCCCTTCACAGGGCTGGTGACAGCATGTCGATTCCCAGAAACAGGTACTCTCTCTGGCAGAGTTCCTTCCATCAAGGTGGAAAATATCTAAGGTGGAGGCTCTTTGTGTAAAATACTTCCCAGAGGTTTATAGTAGCTATACGTTACATACTCTCCCTGAAACATTTCATTTACAAAATAACACAATATGCTAGATCTGTTTATTTCCCCAATGCCAAAATCTTTCAATGTATAATGCCTTGTACAGGGATCAATCTTTTGTGAATGATTTCATCTGTCCCTTTGGTGTGATTGTTTTATCATGTTCTTTCTCTCTGAGTCTGTCGGTATCTCCATGTTTTTAATCTCTCCCTGTCTCTCTCTGTGTCTGTCCATGTCCAGGCTGTGGAAGTGGCAGCGTGTCTTCTGTTCTGGTGTGTCCTGACTGTGTGCCACCCACCTCCCCATCTGTGCCCATCAGAGCCCTGAGGGTCCATCTGGCTTCCTCCTCCGTGTCTGTCAGGTTGTCAGCTCCGTTAGCGGAACGTACTGTGGTTCAGAGTTCTGCTACGTTGTCAAGACCGTCTGGCTCTGCTCTCGACGAGGACCACAGAATGCAGGAGAAGGAGCACCTTCCTCGACTCCCCTTCCTTCTGTTCCGTCGTCACATACCCAGACGCACAGCCACGCTCGTCTGACACCGGCAGGACTCATCCGCTCTTCACTAACTTCAGTGTGGTGTTGTAAAAAGGATGAACAGAATGAATGTCTGAGGAGTTTGTCAGTACATCAACGCCGTTGTCTTAGTTACGTAAGAGTCCAAGTAGCCCCTTTAGTCCTGAGTGGATCAAAGCAAACAAACGTTTCGTTTTATTTCAGGGATTACTGTAGATTAGTGGGAGCAGACTAAACGTAAAACTGATGATTGGTTAAACATGCCTTCAGTTATTTTGATTGGACGATAACGCCTTGAGACGACGGTGGCGTGACATATGCTCGGTGAGACTGACACCCTACTCAACCTGTGGTCCCAACAGAAGGCCCCTTGTTTAAGGCAAGTTGCTCATTTACATGTCAAAGGCCTTGAGGCTTGGCAAAAGCAGATGTCGACGTCTCAAGCCTGTCTTGTCCGACAACCAAACAGAGTCCTCTAGTGGGACCGGTGCTCACAGCCCGGCCCTATGCAGCTCCATTGGCATTTGCCAGGGAACAGCAGATTGGCAGGTCCGCCATTGGCGCCCCGTTCTGGGTTCCTCCTGGTGCAGGACAATGGCCGTCCTCGTGTGGCCAGAGTGTGTAGATAGTTGAATCCAGCCGTCAGTAAGTTATAATCACAATGTGAATCCTTAGTCCTTTATCAGACAATTATTTTTTATTAAATTAGGATCCTCACAAGAAATACTTGGTAGAATCACTGTTGGAGTCAATAACAGCGGGATGTGGCTTTGGGGGAGCTTCTATCCCCGCCTCAAAGAAACTGATGCTGGTTTTCCTTGAGGTTTTTCCTGTTTTTGGCTCCATCCATATATTTTTTCTCAATCCTAGCTCGTTTTCCAGTCCCTGCCTCTGAAAAGCATTCCTATAATACTGCAAAGCCCAGGCTTTACTCATGGAGATTAGCCATGTTGGTTTTGCACCACACACAGCATGTCACATGTAGATCAAGAAGTTCAATTAAAACTCCCCTGACCAAACTTTTGCCCTCCTCGCGGCATTTTCCACCAGCCATATTTCCAAAATACAAAAAGGATTAGAAGTGACAGATCTTCAGCAATTCATTTCTCCATAGCAATCTTCCAAATAGCCCAGCTATAAAGGTTGACATACAAAGCTGGCCATAGAACTCTATAGGTCCTTCAGAGTTACCATTGATCTCTGGGAGGCCTCTCCGACCACCAACATCCTTGCCCAGTTGTTAGATCCTGGTGGACAGCCTACACTTACCAGGCAGAGTTGTGGTTGTGACATACAGTACTGTTTACATTTTGTTTTTTATATATATAGTGAATTTAACTGGGCTCTGTGGTATGTTCAAAGTTTGGAATACTAGCCAAACCTTGACTGTTGCTTTTCCAGAACCTTTTCAGGGACTTTCATCATGTGGTACTTTGCATCTGCTATCTACCATATTCAGGGGCTTTAAGTAAAACAGGTGTATTTAATCTGGGATCATGAGACACGTTCATTCCACACAGGTGTACTCAATTCAACAGATGATTGTTGGTTTTTACACCACCATAGTTTTATATGAAGGAACCCAGATTGGTGTCTGAGAATTATTATTTAAATACTTTAAACGGATGAAAATACCAATTGCTATTGGATGGCTTTTTGTCCCATTCTTCCCCTGGCTAATGAGGTCTCGCTTGATGTGTATTGGTGTGGAATAAGCTGTGACGTAGTAAGTTGTCGGGAAGCAACTAAAAACATCTTTCACCAGCACTCGTTTGAGGGAGAGCGTCATGCTAGTTACCAGGTAAACAACCGTATCAGTGAGTTTCTGCACCTTCCAGGTGAGTGATCAGAGCCCTGTGCATCCATGTGTCTCGCCTCACACCGCAGCATTTTGCTAGTGTGAATTGAAAATGTTATTTACATTTATACTGATGTCATTTGTTGTCCAGATTGTTAACAATATAGAAAGTGCAAAAGTATTTGTCAGCTGATTATGTTTAAATCCACCATGTAGTTTACATATAATATTAGAATACAGGTTCAATGTTTTTCTATTTAGACTAAAGCACTAAACCAGGAAGCAGACCGTGTTCTATCGTAATGAAAGGTCTTGTGTCACATCAGATGTGTGACCCCTATAGAGAGGTCGCATGCAGAATCAAAGAGCAGGTCCACTGGCTAAAATGTGAAATAAACTGATCCTAGATCTGTGGCCTTTAACGAACTTGAGGTGCCATAACAGACGGTGTACTGAGTCACCAGCGGGGGCAGCACCTCCCCACACACACAACAACATCAACAACCCTCATCCCTCCATCTCCCACTATCAGTTCCTGGAAAATACTGACTCACAGGAAATGACCACCCCAGTCCAGCGTTCTCTCTCGCGCTCTCAATTACTCACAGCCAACTGCTCTGCTGTGAAGAAAAAAAATGTGAATGAGTTATGTTATTGTATGGCAGACAGGCAGAGTAAAATGGAAAAGCAATTATAGGGCTGGTTCAGGGTTGTGTTGTGAGTTTGTGGATACATGTCACTGGCTCCTGTGTCACGTTCCTGCACAGTCCTTCACACTATTTCCACTATTCGAGGCTGTGGTTCAAGCCCGTTTTCATAGCATCAGGAACATCTCACACCGAGATCGTCCAACTTAAAGAGCGACAATTCTTTGGGGTTTATTATCAATTCAATCTACTAGAAGTATGTATGGGCAATCCTCCTCATTAAAAGAATCCCAGATTCTGATCAACAGCCTTATGTTTGTTCAGCCACTCCATTTGCACATGACCAAAAACAGATCCACCAAATGACACGTTAAACATTTACAACGTTTGATTTGAAGGGTTTCAGCGGTAACAGGGATTTACACTGGCCAGTGAATAAAGACACAACTAGTGCGATTATCTGTACAAAAAAAAGATTTTATTGAAACGTTTGTATAAAAAAATAGCATCTCCCGATCCATATCATTGTTCACATGTCAGAACAGCTAAAGTGAGAGAACATTTTACGACAGGCTAGCCAAAAAATAAATAGCCCTAACCTATGCAATAGCTATACATGTCCACAGAGTTAAATGCATGGAGACAGCACACATGTAATGCAGGCCGAAAACACAGATGTCCTTTCCGATTCAGGTAAAGCCAGTCAATCCAACTTCACCATATACATAAAGGAGTTAAATAACATTCATAGCTCTTCCAAATTTAAGTAAACCTTGTTTTATTCCTCTTTACATAGACAACAGCTTCAGTGCCTCCATCCACCATCTCGAAAAAAAAAAAAAGTCAATGTTGAAGTAAAAAAAAAAACAGTTTAATAATTACAGGAATGCAAAACAAAAGGCCATTTTAAAGATATGTAAATTCTGGGATTCTCACTCTCTCTTAAGCATAGATAATAAATAAATAAATAGCCACAAGAATGTGGAATGTCTACATATTACAAATAAATTAAATGTCAGGGGAAGGAAGGCGCGTACAACAAACTGAAAAAAGAAAAACACTGTACAATATTTGTATTCAAAAATACATAACTGAGTCCATGAATATTGCATTGATTGTGCATTTCACACTTAGGCCCCTGCTTTTCACACCCAGATCTGGGCAGGAGCAATGTAGTGTCAGCAGTGAGATTTTAAGGGGGGGAGGTGTATTTTTATACACATTCAAAAAAATAAAGAATCCGATTTTGAGAAATCCCAACATCTCTTTTGAGGGTGTAGTAGGACCGAGCAGCAGAGTTATGGGGACGCATTGTGAGGGAGTCGCGTTTCAAGTATTCCATGGTTAACTGTTAACCACACCCCCATTGTTCCCAATCATATGATTCCCCAAGCATTCTGGGTGATGTAGTTTGCCACACTGAAGCAGAGAAGAATCTTCATGACAGGGTGGGAAACTCACAATCCGGCCCGAAAGTGTTATAACTCAAAAGTTATGACGAAAGCCCCAAAAAAAGCAGCTTTCAAAAAAGGCACTCCAACTCAAAATTAAAACATTTAAATAAAAAAGGTATTCTCCAAGCTCTATGAGAGCAGACTTGTCTGTCTGAATAGGGGGGGTTTAAACCAGCCTCATTGTAACAAATTTGAAAACAAAGTATAAAATAAATAGTCACTGGTAAAGACCGCCCAAACAGCAAATGTTCCACATTTGGAAACAACTTATATATATATATATATATATTTATATATAAAAAAAAGATAAAAAGGAAGAACAAACTGTAATAAATAATAATTCCCTAAAAAAGGAAAGAAACGAGTTCTGCCAGCCCAAGCCATGGTGGGGCATCGGGACCAGAGCCCTTGGAGTCCAGTAGTCCCGCCCACCCCCTCTCTCCTGTCCTTCATAGGCTCTCCTTGCTGGAGCTTGTGCTGGAGGAGGTGTCCGTGTCAATCGTGCTCAGCCGGATGTCCCCGTCCTCTGGCTTGGAGGGCGGCGACACCTCCCCAGTCAGGCACATCCACGGGTGGTCCAAGATCTGCTCCAAGGTAGGCCTGTCTGAGGGCCGCAACGACAAGCACCACGTGATCAGCTGTTGGCACTCTGGAAGGAGGAGGGGGGGGGGGGTTAGGGTTAGTATCGTGATCTTGAAATAAATAAGTGTTTAAAATGTTCTTTGATTAAAAACGGGACGGTTTCTGATTGTATGGCTGTAGTACACACCAGCAGACACTCTCCTCCTGAAGTACAGCTTCCCTCTGAGGATTTCTTCATCCTGCTCAAAGGGAATGTCTCCACAGACCATGTCGTAGAGTAGCACCCCTAGTGACCACACCGTTGCTGAGCGCCCGTGGTATCTATGGAAGCGGATCCACTCTGGCGGGCTATATACTCTGGTACCTGAAAGAGGGGGAAAAGGGAGGTGGGGCTAATTAGTCGTTGTGCTTTTGTAATAAACTTTCATCAGAAATGAAGAAAATAAGCATTAGCGTTCACCAAAGAAAATCTGGAAATCGTAAAAGATCTTACAAGTGTATGTAATACGGGCCTTTTTTCCATAACAAAGCATTTGAAACTAGGTGACCTGCCTCTCCCCCCTCCCTCCAGGCACGAGTAACTTGGATACCAAACAAAAACTGGTGTGCAACGTGAGTCATCACGTGAATCACCCCGGGCTCAGGTTTCACAACAAACAGATGTTACGTGGCAGCTGAACCCAATAATAGCCATAAACTTTAAGGCTTTGTAATGATTTATATATTCGTAAAACAACACAATTAACGTAGGATCAACAAAAGCACATTCTATGTCGACACAACAATTATTCACGTATACGTCAACATAATATTTTTTATTTTTATAAATAACGATACAATAGACAGTCTATTTAGAAACAACCTAACCAAAGCTGACGCACGACGGAAAACCCTTAACAAGGTACCAAAAACAAACCACTGCGTCACAGCATGGAAGCCCCCGCAAATCAGGGGGAAGGGAAAATACCAGCTTACCATCGAATAAGGCTAATAGTTATCTAAATCGAATACAAAATGACCCATAATATTAAATATATATATACCAATAAACCACTAGTAAAGCAAACAATTACATGTTTTATACATCGATTTCTAGATCGATCAAAACATTTAAACAAGAAAGTTGAGGACTAGTGCACACCATCACGCCTTCAAAGCACACAAAATACCATTGAATCAATGTTACTTACCGTCAAAGTCAGTGTAGACCGTGTCCCTGAGAATCGCTCCTGAACCGAAGTCAATAAGCGTGAGGTCCCCAGTGCGTAGATCTACAAGAAGATTCTCATCTTTGATATCTCTGTGAACTACCCCGCAGCTGTAGCAGTGACGGACAGCCTCCAAAACCTGGCGGAAAAATCCTCTCGCCGTCTCCTCGTCCAACGCGCCCTTCTCAGTTATGAAATCGAAAAGGTCCTTGACTAGCTCCGGTCGTTCCATAACAATCAACCAGCCGTCGGGTCGCTCATACCAATCCAGCAGTTTTATAACCCCTCGAAACGACGAACTCACTTTCTTCAAAAGAAGAATCTCCAGAGGCACCATTGCACCATTCTAAACGAAAATAAGAATCACAAATTAGAATACATTACCAAACACAACAAGCATGGCTCAAAACCAAAACCAAAACAAACCGGAGTAAAGGTACTTACAATAGTGCCCCATTCCGTCACCCTCTCCTTCGACACATGTTTCACTGCGACCTAATTTAGGAAGAGAAAAACAAATGAGACACAGTAGGAAAAACGTTGCGTTAATGCCTAAAGCATGTAACCAATCGAAATCAAAACATTGCAGAATCCCATCCTTACCGGTGTGTCATCGGAGAGCCGACTACCGGCGTAAACTGTGCCAAATCCACCACTGCCCAGCACGGATCCTACTTGGTAAACCTTTTCGAACGGCTCCTTGTCCAGTTTAACTGTGGAAAAATCAAATGCAAAACGGATAAGTACAAAACTTATAAATAACCAACAATTGCAGCAGAGTAATATATTTTCCAAACGGCTTAGTCAGCTAGCGACAGTACTGACGACTGCTTAACGACTGTTAGCTAGCTGTAGCCGTGTGAATGGGTTAATCCACAGCACGAAGCCATGTCATTGCAGCTCCAGGTTTAGTATTTAAAATGAATTGCCATACAACAGTAGTTAAGGATATTGTTATTTATAGAATATGCATGAATGCAATATTGTATATTGTTTGCTAATCAAGGCACATTTTTGCAATGCAAAGTGTATTCAATGGCGGAGAATCAGCAGTTCCTACCTGGCTGGAGTTGTATTTTCACCGGTAAATGATCCATGCTCGACGGGTTGCAAATGTGTGAGAATGAGCCAAACTTTGACAGCAACATACTCGAACGTAAGACTGACGAAATCCTTGTTTATCTGGAAAGGTAAATTCAGACGGGTCCAATGTATCGTTATATGATGGGAAGGTAAGCGATGTTTCCGCTAGCAATCCAGTGTGCCAACTCCACCGCACCGTGTCAAATAAAATGCCGCGTCGTCCTTATCCAAATTGGAAACGTCGTATACAACTAGAATCCTCTTATCCTGATTGCTGCAGTTGAAATAATAAGGGCTTCTTGAGATATTGAAGAAATGACACTCACAGATCGTATAAATATTCGTTTTATAGAAGAAGGTGACAAGAGATCTTAAGAACTGTGTTAATATTCCGAAGTATATTCGCACTCTGATCTTTGGCGCGGTCTCCCAACTACTTCTATACGCCAATATTTTGACTCGTCTGAGATGTTATATCCCTCCGCCACGGACACGCCACTCGTTATTTTCCTGTAATTCGTTGTTATAACCTACAAAAATGTATAAAAAATGTAAACATTGTACAAATATTACAATGACTGATATTTCATTAAATTGTATTGTTGTGTTTTTTGAAAAATGGGTGTATGTATGCATGCACTACTTTTTTATAGTACTAGACACCGAAGGATATGTTGTCTGTAGGCTTTGCGCTGGGTTCACAACCGACCAAGAGCAAACAACCAATGGGAGATGGCTTATGTAAATATCTTGTTTTCGATTTGAACCAATCGGGAAAAGCCCATACTGATAAAGGGGGTGATTTGAGCACACGTGGCGGGAATTCCGAGACGCGTCTTTCCCCTCCTCTTACCGCTGTTGCGGTCACTTTCGGGAAGGTTTACTGTACGGTTGGGAGACAAAATGATGCCATCAAATATAATGATTTGTTTTTCCATTGAACAACTTTTGCCTTGACATGTGACTTTGTGAACACATAGTTTTTCTATTTGGCAAGGACGTGGAAAAAACAAGTTTGTTACAAAACGTTTCTTGGGCCGATTGGCAAACACTCGGTTGACAATTAATTAAATGAAGCTATAGTACTGCAGGAGATGGGCTAACCTTAACATGTTAAATTACAACAATACCATGAAAGGTATGCATAGATATAAAATACCAGAGCGTTTAGCTAAATATTGCATTTGATTAAGGTACAGACCCACAAAGAACCACTTGATTTTGACTTGATTACCCCCAAATTACTATAGACTGCAGTGTCGAAACTATAATCATTGTTTTTTTTTTTTGCCACCCTCACGTGGGTGGGGGGAAATCTTGACGTGATCCTCTTGAGAAATTTTCAAAATTTCAAACATGTTCTGTTTCATATATACCTGATCTATGTAGGTCAACAACCATCTGGCTCAATTCATCTGAAAGCTCTTTGGTTTTACCCACGGTGAGTGAAGACAAAGGGATTTTACCAGTGATCTTTGTTTACGACTCTTTACTGACTCGATTGTGACGAGTCCCTTTTGTGGTTCATTCGAACGGTTGGCAACGGCATTTTTCACTGGGTTCATAGTTGCGCAGTCTTCAAGCTCCGTTATTCGACCAACAGCTCCTGGCGTTCAACGAGAAAAATATGTCAAATGTGTGTCATAATGTAAGGACACAAGGACAGAGTCAATCAATCAACTGTATTTATAAAGGCCCTTTACATCAAGAGGAAGTGAAAGGGTGACAGGAAGGATGGGCAGGAAAGGACAGGACAAGAGCAACTGTAAGTGGACAGGAGCAAGGAAAGGACAATAGGAAGTGGAAGTGTACAGGGAAGGGGTCTTTAATCTTTACTTTCTCTTTTTGAGTCCAAAATCCTCAAACAGCCTTGGTTATCCAATTCTTTGGTTGCTTGTCCCGTAAGCTCTAGCTTGAAAGTTGAAACTAGATCATTAATTTGTCTCAGTGCTTTTCTGTCGTAGCTGTATGCCACTTTGAAAACTATTCCCGTACTATGCAGCCATGCTTTCTCTCATTCCTATACCCAGTATATTCCTCCAAATTGTTCGCAGGTTTTCTAGTCCCTCTGTATTGTCATGATGACTGACTGAATATATTTATTGCTCATTAGCGCCATCCAAGAAATCCCTCATAATGAAAGCTACGTTATTGAAAGCAGTGTAATTCATTTAAGGCCAGACACCACAGTTGAATAGGGTTTGTCCCCCAAATGTTCTCATATCACAATGGAACTCCACTAACTCCCCAACATTGTTTATTAACACTGGGTTTATTAACACTGGGCTGCAAAAGTCATGTGATGAAATCCCATGTGTGTCATTGGTGCAGCCCTACTCCACAAGCAAGCAATGAAAGTGCTATACCAGCGCTGGCCACTCCCAAAGATTCTGAGGCAGATTAGATAAATGGAAAGCTTGTTTTTCATATTTTATTTTAACAGTTAAGTACACACAGAATTTTGGACATAATTCTTAATATAAGAAAATTTATTTAAATGTTTTCTGTTGACCAATAGAAAATCACGTTGAATGGATGGGCTTGTTTTATGGACCTAAAACAATTGACAACAAAAGGATAAAAACTGTGCCCCTTTTACCAGCAACCCCTGTCATTTCTCAATCAAACTCAAACCAATGAGCTGTCTACGTAATAGGAATTATCCTCTTCCATATATTCTATATATATATATATATATATATATATAATGAGCCCATTCAACTCCACATCCCGATCCACGGTAGTATCCCATGATGATGTTTTATATTTCTCTACAAAGGAAACCATAACTTATGGTAGACAAGGCCCATTACAAAGAGTTCATGTTTTTCTGATGGATCTAGGGGGAGATTTTAGGCTTTTGTGGTGAGACAAAATGCAGTGTTAGGTAATAAATAGTTATTGAGCTACTCGTTTTCCTGTTATACATCCATTACACGCAAAAAAGGATTCGCAGGAAAGCGTTGGTGTATCGTAATACAGAATTCATCAGCATCAATGAGCCTTTAAAGATGTTTGATAATAAAATAGTAGGCCTAATCTATTCATCAAGGAATGCTTAAACATCTTGGTAATAACACAAGACAGACTATACTCAATATCCAGATGGAAGGAAAAACGTGGTGAATGGGTGTTTGAGAGAAGAGCGCTATACACTTTCTCCCTCATATCTACCAGTGTCTAAGTCGACCTTGGATAAGTTGGCCCGTGTTTTGTAATGTGTGCTTCCCACATCCCTTTATCTCCAACGCTCTGGCGATAACCTGTGTGTACTCTGAAGAGCAAAGAGAACGTGTATAACATCAGACTTCCCTGGAACCTTATCTTTCTTTACAGCTCCAGAATTATGTAAATGTATGAAGTGGATCTGTAACGGCTGTTCCTGTCTTTTGAGCCCAATAGCCACAGGACTAAAGCAGTGCGTTGCGTACCCCCCCGACGGGGGCCAGTTCTGGCACGGCCCGTGGCTGTTATTTTAAAGGTCCACTCTGGCCACATGATCATTTCCAGGTCATCAACATAAGATTGTAGACCCATTCCCCCACTCATATGTATCTTCCAACTGGTAAGATGGGTCGTGTGTATGTGAGGACAAATGCCCTCACCTGAATGCCCTTGTTAGCTTTGCAGGGGGACCTGAGCTGCGGTGAGAAGAAGGTAAACCAGGTTGAAACCAGGAAACCCAAACGGCAAATTATATGCAATGCATGAACTCTTTATACCGGGGAAGTCGGATTGGGGAGAACATTTGAATAATTCTACCACCAACACACTGGGTGCTATTGGTAGCAGAATGTGTTGATAACATACCATTTGGCCCCTGAGACAGTTGACTTCAAGGCAAATCTTGACTTTCTTTGGTGACAACAATATTACATACATGGCTAATTGTTGGCTGTAGGATGCGGCAAAGATGGCAGAAAGTGAACTACAAATATGCAACCCATGCCTTCTGGTATATTTTAGTTTTGTAAATTCATATGTAATGCATGCAATGGTAATATTTTATGGAGATTTAGCTAGGAGCGACAAGAACTAACCCAAGGGAACCCAGTGTTCATTAATTCTATGCTTTCATCTGATCTCAGGAGTGTAACAGAAAAGTGTTGTTCTCTCAAAATGACATGTGCAGTAATAAACACATTTTACATAGTGGAAAGAAAGAAGTATTTGTATGTAGGGAATTCCTCTCATTATGAGTAATTTACGCTACTATGTGCATATATTTTCACTTTTTCTAATATTGTTTCGAATGATACATTTATACATAATTCTCCTTCCGGGTTTCTTTTTTCTTTTTTCTAAACATATTTTCCTTCAAATATGAAATGTTTTCCTTATTTTATCCAGATTTTCAGTTTTTTTACATTGGGTCCTTGCATGGGAAAAGCTTTTATGTGAGAATTATCAGAACTCATGCCTTGTGAAAAAAATGTTGACCTAAGGTTGGTTAGGTTACTTTCTTAATGGTATCTGTTCCTGTTACTGGTCTTCTGTCCCAAACAAAAAAATTATGTAATATAATCAAATGACTTTGGATTAGGAGAAATATTACTTTGGATGCTGTCTTCAGAGGCATTACAGAAAGACAGCATAGATATAGCCAGACTCGTTCAGGTGGAGATAAAATTGCAACTTTTTACTGCTGAATATATCATTGTCAATAACCCGGTTTCCATCTTGCTTAAAGTGTATACAAATGTTTCGATTGAATGTAATGACAATTTGTCAGCATATCATTTGTTCTTAATTGACTTAATAAAAATACATCTAAAATAAATACATCAAATGAAAATAGTTTGACACTCATTTATAATAATCGTTGAGGATCTTCTTCTGGTAACGATGCTTGGCTGCTATTTAACTGCTAATGATTCATTTTAATCTTGCTCTCATCATAA
Source organism: Novumbra hubbsi (assembly GCA_016801125.1). Lineage (NCBI taxonomy): Eukaryota > Metazoa > Chordata > Actinopteri > Esociformes > Umbridae > Novumbra > Novumbra hubbsi. The sequence continues at coordinate 25,013 of JACXGK010000733.1, forward strand.
TAGTGCCATGTAGGTTAACCTGATCACAGGTAGTATCTGGGAACTGTGGCCACATCAAGAACAAAGTGGGCTTGGTATTTAATGAAACAGTTTTTGTGCCGAATTGCAAAAACACAGAGGCCTTTTATGTTGTAATTGTTTGTGCACTACACCATAAAACTCTTTTTGTCCTGAAGTCAGTACGGTGGAACCATGTGTCTGATGGTGTGAACCTCTTCATCCGAGAGACGTGTAGGTATCTTTACGTTGGCGTTTACCACCAGAGGCATGTAGGGTACAGCTGTTTAGCCCCACCTGGGTGTACGTACAGAAACTAAATCCCTGATGTGGCACTCTCACAATGAAGGAGCAAGTAAATGAGTCAGCGAGAGACGGAGAAAGCGAGAGCTCTAATCACGTACCGCCGTGTTTGGAAAACTATGTCAGATAGCCGAAACTATTTGACGAGGGTCTATAGATGAAGGTCACAGGTCCGTCATTTAAAGGTTATGTTTCAGGGCACATAAAAGCAGAGGGTTGACCACACCGGACCTGTAGGGTGGGCAGTGATATATCTTGGTAGCCCATCCATCTTGGCTGGTCCTGCTGGGGCTCTCCATGCCAGTGCATGCTGGGAATTCGTCAGTCACGTTTTGCTATGTTGTTTACAAGTCACCGGCCCTTCAGATCTGGCCCCGCTAACGAGCCTGGAGATAACGATGGAATACAGGGCTGGATTTAAAAATGTAGGTGTAGCAATCTTTTTACGATAATCACATCCCTATTTCATTATAAAAAAATAAGTGGGCTTTATATTTCCACGGTGATGTTCTCATAATCACCCCAGTAACTCTCCATCTCCCTCAACCTTCCCAGTCTCTCTCCCATAATCCCCCTCTTCCTCTTTCCCCCTCCATATTATACTCTGTATCCATCCAAATCACCTCTCACTCCCATAATCCCTTTTACTCACTCCTGTATTACTTATACTTCTTCATCTGTCTCTCTGCTTTCTCTCTTTCCACGCCCTCTCTCTACCCTGGCCCTATCGGGTGAGGTTTGGGTCATGCGTGTTCCTTTGTGGATTATTGTCTGAACGTTGGACCTGGCCCGGTTTACATAATCCCTGTCAGGTCAGCTCTGTGATAATCTGGCAACAGGGTAACTCTAATCTTACGTAACTTCAACTGTTCGTTAGCTCTTGTAGACTACTTCCTCTTGTCACTCATCATGAGCATCACGTTTAGTTCCTGCAAAGGAAGCACTTCCGCCAATCGCTGTGTTCGTGAATATTCATATGTAGGAGGCTATTCTAGTTTTGGCTGTATGAAAGGTTGGCAAAGGTAATCATGGGCACTGAATGTACTGGCTGTTCCTGTGAGCTGTTTAAGTGTTATTATCAGAGGCTTGTTGTTGTTTGTTTTTTGCCAAGCTTGTCAGTGTGGTCTTTTATTTGAAATAAATCCTTCCAATCCAGTCTTCAAAACGTAGAATACACTTAATATTTTTCAAATCTAGATGATACAGTTGAATACCAAAAATAAACATGCTATCCTTTGTGGATGATCTGCCACCAATTTAATTGTGTAAATGTTGGATCTCTATGACATTCACACAGGTTTAGTTAAAATCATGCCGCAGTGTGTTGGATCACATGGATTTAGAACCAAGGTTCTCAAACCTCTCCAGGGGACCCCAGCTATTCCTTCAATTGCGTTAATTCAAAAGCTTTTTAAAGTGCCACATGTGATTGATGTGAATTTTATTTTGCATATGTTCCATATTCTCCATAAACATTTGGTTAATGAAAAAATATAATTGAAAGATGTATTTGTGATGGACCACGACCACATCAATGTTTATTGGTCTTATATTGTTCTAAATATTAATCTGAAACATGTTGCATTCAATTATCTATCTATGCTTTATTCCAAATTGCCACAAAACCTAAGCGTCATCCCTCATTACTGCGTCTTTTACTGTTTATGAGTAACCCACAAATGAAAAAAAAACTACAACAAATGACAAACTATAAAACTTAATGTTTTCGAAATTGTTTAAAGGAAATTGTGTTCATAGGACCATATTGGTTTGTATAACTTAGTCTTTTTATCCCCCGCAACCATGGAACTGCCCAAAACAATATAGAACACTTGTAACCCCACCAATGGAGGGCCCGATGTATTGCCCAAGTACAAGAGGGAACCTTTTCATGAGGCACCGCCCTTACATTTCCTAACTGGAAACACCAGTGTTTGTGACAGAACCTCCGTCCTCATCCCAGATTGCACCCACATTATGCACTAACTTTGTCATTTGCGACCTAGAGCTTTGGCTTTTAATGCACGTTGGCGAGTCAGGTTCAATGGATCCTGGGGTTTTCCCTATATTCTGGGATAGGATGACCTGACACAGATGTGCGTTTTGCGTTGACGCTGCCGGGAGCTGCAAAACAGGACGGTCATCGTGGTTTACTGCGCTGGTTCCACTCTCAGATAATGTCGGCTCCTTCCTGATTAGCCTGCTATGTAAAAACGGTGGCGTGCTGTGTGACTCTAAACTAAGCCCAGTAAAAGTTAGTAAGAGGAAAGCCAGAGATTTCTATACTGGGTTCTAATGAAAGGATACACAGCAAGGGGGCACATTTATGTTTTAGTCGTTTAACTCTCATCCAGATCGACTTGCGTACATTCAAGATTTGGTTGCATGCATTTCAGTACTTGTAGCGCTTCCTATTTCTTTTAGTTAGAGGGGAAAGGCAGTAGAGTTACAAACAATTGGGGAAGGATTATTTGGCAATGATTATATGAGGGCCGGATGAAAAATGCAGCCAAGACACCAAGGATCACACCTCGACTCCTACAATAAGGGCTCTTGGGGCATCAGGGCAACTGTTTAATGTCCAGTAAGACAGACAACACCCTGTGACCTTCGCGGGAGGTCCCAAATGACAGACCACTGAGAAGCCCACTTCGTTGCTCCTCGGGATGTGATATTTGAACCAGAGGGACGAGTGCCTCCAATTGCTTTTTATGATGTGATATTTGAACCAGAGGGACAAGTGCCTCCAATTGCTCTTTGTGATGTGATATTTGAACCAGAGGGCCAAGTGCCTCTAATTGGCACAGTGCTTGGTACAAGCATCTGGTGTCACCTCCGTTGTCTGACAAGGACAGACCCCTCTTCACTTTCACAGGCCATGCTGCTGGCATAACCTTATGGTACGGGATGTGCTCCACTTCACTCGGGTTATAAGAAGATACATACTATTTAGGCCTGTAATCACTGACCTTATGGGGCTCAGAATTAAATTGGTCTTTGTTGAAGTATAGCAGCGGTGTGTTAGTCGTTTTGAAATGGATTTGGATTAAGATCAAGAGTACTATACTGTGTGTACTCTGTCAGTAAATGGGGTTATGAGCTATCTATTTGTTCCCAGGCAATAAACACCCTGCTCTGTTGAAACTATGCAGCCAGGGTCAGATGTTATAGGCAAATGAAGGGATAATACTTTCAGTTTAGGTGATAACACTCTCCCCTGATATCACCTTAAAAGGGGCTTATCTTTAGCATTCAAACATTCTGCTGGAATTATAATGTTGTAACTTTCCACACTTCCACACTCTTGCACGCCCGGTTCCAAAAGAGAGTCACGTGTCATTGTGGGCCCCAGAAAAGAGGCCCTGCCCCGGGGTCTCTATGTCCTCTGACCCGTGGTTCTGAGCGATCCCATTGGCTGGGCTAAGTGATGGTATTGTGCTGACGGCATGCCAGTGCAGACCCGAGCTCTGGCAAGGCTGCATGGTCAGCAGTCTGTGTCACACACACTCTGCCTATGTGCCGACGTACGCACGCACGCACACACACCCTGCAGCTCTGCTTTATATTTACACATGTAGACTCTACAAAGGTCTTCACGACTCTCTCCGCTCCTGCCGCTGCTCTGCTCTGCGGCAGTAACGGTCGGCTCATTATTTATTGAGCGAAGGCAGCCGGTGCACGCCTGTCATTATGCAGCCTGGCCACGTTGTCCGGGCGCCGGATCCACCGAAGGCAGAGTAGCTGTGGCATAAGTGACGGAAGCAAGCAATGCAGCCACTGCTTGCCACAACCATGACATTCCCACAATACCACAGGTCTCCCCCCCGGCCTGCTCCATGATATTGCCTTGTTACCAGGTCCCCGTCTTAATTGAGGCCCTGTCCGGCTGATGCCCTGTCTACATGACGTGGGTTATATGTGACATAGGAAGCTTCAGGCGGCGGGGGTGCACAACCCGCCAGGCGACGCCACCTCCACGCCGGCGGTGGAAAGCGATTACCGTACCCCCCTTTGCCCGTAGCGCGGCCGTTCTAGCGGCTGAATTGCCACGGGGGGACGTAGCGGCCAGGCGGTCAGACCTCTGTGCTGGAGTGTTGCGTTTTTTTATGTGTTCCGGGTTTTTCTTTCAGGAACGTGTGTGGCAATCAGTAATACCGGCCACTGCGACTATATGGATTTAAATGAGCTTGGAAGATAATGGAATTGGGGGCAGGACGTCAAACGGCTCCAAGCTTCAGTTGAACCAGCATGAGATTGTCTTGAACGGGGGGGACAACAGAAGAGGGACCAGTACCCGGTCCCCATGCCCAGCAACAGCTCCTCTTCGTGAGCTTCTTAGGGTTCCTCCAACGGCTCCTCTGGTGGTGGTTATGTAAGAGCCAGAGAGACGCAGACAGAGGCAGTGCCAGACTGGGCAGGCTTCCGGTTGACGTCCCTCTGATGTCTCAGTAGTAACAAAGCAGTACAGGTTAGGTTTATCCAATTATGGAGGTTGTGAACTTGTTCCCTGTACCTGCCTACAACTCTTTTTGGGCTTTTGCCTAGTAGACCTGGTCAGTACGGGACCGGACTGTCCCAGTGATCCTCTGACATATTGAGATAAGGAGGTCATGAGTGTTAATAGCAGAGCGTCAGCATCAGCTCTGAAAAATCCTTAAACGACAGCAAGCTAATTGCATGTCATTAGGCATCGGCAGACTCAGCAGTTTCAGAAAAAAAGACTCCTGTTCCATCCATCGGACAGTAATTAGCCAGCTAGTGCGCAGTAATCAAAATGATCTAGTCCAAGCTATGCCCTGGCCCAATGTAGATACGGGGGCCAATGCAATCTGTCAAATCATTTAATAAGGACATCTTGCAAAAGTCTGTCTAGTTGCTTTTCTCACGGGTCAATAGTCTCTGAATAATCTCAACGTTGGATAAAGGCCAATAGAAGCGTTTCAATATTTATCACTTATGACGATATGTGTGTGCGTGTGTGTATGTATGGCGTGGCTAAACTTTGATGAATGCAGTGCAAATAATGATTGTTTGACAGTCATTACCAAGGTTAAACAGTTTACATTAAGAAGACAGAGCCAGGTTTAACCCTTTGTTGGTACTTGTTCATCTTCCTTGTTCTCCTGACTGTAGAACGCTCTCCGTTTCCAACGTGACACACGACCAACTATCAGCTATAAACCTGTATTGGGCTTAGAAAGGGACAGCTTTTACTACACAGCACACGGACAGTGAATAGCTCAAATGGTATATTTGGTTTTCAGGCCACTTACTGAACAAACATGTATATTCTCGAAAGTTGGTTTGCGAATCTGGTCGCTGGTCCATTCAGCCACTGCTTCATGCGCTGTTCACTAGAACTGGGTTGCTGTGTAAGAGACGACCGCATGTACAGAAGTAGAGAGTGCGGCAGTTATACCAGGCCCCCGAAGGCAATGTCCCAAAAACAGACACACACGCTTGAACAGGGGCTAAAATAACCACAATGAAGGTTTAGTGCTCTACTGGGGAAATTCATCTTTTCATTTAATAAGAATGAGCACAAGGGAGCCTGGGCTCACAAAAATGAAAACAATTGAGCGATGTGTTCATCATGAGAGAGCTAGGTGGGAACACCACCCAACCCGTAGCAGTAAGTACAGTTTTCTCACTAGTAAGTGGCTGTCAGGAAAGGGGAAAAGCTACGTACCATCGTTTGTACGTGACGATCTTGCACAATCAATGAACTAAAGGAGAGTAGACATAGACAGAGTTGGAACGTAAGCTCCGCCACTCTCCCTTGAGCCAATTCCATACATTTTTGCCTTCAGAGCACATCTGCCTCCGAGATATAAAACTCCCAATTCTCTCTCTAGCTTTCTCTGTCACTCTCAAGGTCCTCCTTTCTGACTACTCCGCATTCTCTCTTTCCCCACCTCCTCAGCCTCCGTCCTCTCCCTCGTCCAGTTTGTGCGAGCCAGTTGAATTCTGGGTAGTTACACGGGGTCCTGGAACTGAGGTAATAATTACACCCAGGAACGCTCAGTGGAGAAAGAGAGAACCTGACAAGTTGGCATGGCAACCGCCATGGCGGTAATTCATGTCTTTCCCTTTTTATGAGGGTCCCCTCTTCAAAGGAACGGAAACACCTGTGAGGAACGGAGGGGACCAACACCTGTCTTCTTTTCTCATTTCCTGTCCGTGTTTCCTACCAAGCTTTTCTTTTCCTCTTGTTGATTTCGGCGTCTCTTGAAGACTGTGGATCTTGACGCTTTAGAAAAGGTGTAATTTTACATGGAATATTGTTGATAAGTGAAACCCAGACTTGAATTCAAAAGACAAGTTTGCAGAAAGAACTGCAAGCCAACTGCTGTGTAGAGGTAGTATTATGTTGCTAAAGAGCAACAACATACCTCCAAGCGTGTTGGAAACCATTCATCATAAGCCTACTGTCATAGGAGCTAAGCCGTTTTATAGGGCCAACAGATTAAATGTTCCTGACTGGCCAAGTTAACTGGCAGAGCTGAAAATGATTAAAAGATGTATCCACAACAACTGAATATAGTTCAGTACAGACCCAGTGTCTGGTAGGATTATTGGTCTGCATTGATATACATTAATCATCATTACTGTTACTGTTAATGTTGGAATGTCGTTGTTATCATCAGATGGTCATGAGTGTTGTCATTCTATGGAGAATTACAAGACATGTACTTGTCTTTGCTTGGCGTGTGTTGTACGGTAACAGGGTCCATTGGGGCTTGTCACAGACACAGTCTGTGCCTGTGTGTTCGCAAAAGCCCTGATGTAAACACACACACAAGCACCCTAGTGCATAAACCCCTCATACACACACACACAGACACAAGGGGCCTTGAGCCTTGACCACATAAGGGTCAAATGTTTCCATCCAG
>JACXGK010000733.1:32305-51875 GCA_016801125.1 Novumbra hubbsi
ACACACATTAGTGTGTCACCTGTGAGGACTTGTTTGAGAACCAACAATGTATTTCCATTTAAACTCCCATTTGACCCCACTCTAACCTCAAACCCCAGCCCCTAAACCTTCACCAGACCCAGGTTAAGCGTAGTAAACACATGGGTTTCCTTTGGAGCACAGTGACCCAGGTAGAAGCACCCTCCACCGGCAATGAGCTGTGTTCATCGTGTTTCTAATAGCAACATGTGCTTCAAATGTGTTACTTTACTCCCTGTTCTCCCTGGGACGTAAAAGAAACCGAAGTCGGAACCGAGCATAGAAATGTCTCGATGTATTTTGGGTATTTGCTCTTTCATTAATCTACTCTATTGTGTGGGATTTATGAACCGCAGGACATAGTTGTGTACACGGTTCAGAATAGGTGTCAAGGTGACCTTTTTCCTTTGCTGTAGCCCTGCTCACTGGGAACAATGTCACGTGTAACTTGTGCAAAGGTACAGTAGAACGGGGCACGGATTCAAACAGTACTCAGGGGTTTTTCCACTTCCAAGCACATTGGCATTGATTAGACCCTTCTTCGATATTGTAATGCATTACTACTCGATGTAGACATCATTGCTCCGTCATGACCCTCTAAATCTCAACTTCCAATCCTGGAAAATGTATACGAGTATCCAGTCATTAAAGCAGTAGGAGAATACGCATCAGGTGATCAATATTTTGCATGCAATTAGGTTTCAAAACATGGCCACATCACTGTCACAGTGCTTCTGAGGGTTGGAATAATATTCACTGGGCCCTGGATAGGAAACTGCATTATGTATCATTATTCATCGACCTGTCAAAGGCATTTCAGACATTTGAAGGCTTGAAGGGAACCAGGATTTCTGATCATGTTTCACTGTGGTTTGTGACCTACCTGTCAAATGAAACTCAGTGTGTTAAACACGGATATGTTCACACAAAAAAAAAAAATCTGGTGCCAATGGTAAAGATAAGCAAAAGGTCTGTATGAAATAGATATATTTTGACTTCAAGGGATTACATTCAAATCCAACTTGTATGAAATTTAATTAAGGTATTTCAGCGAAATATTAAAATGCTGTTATTGGCAACTTTATTTTTTGTCTTATATGATAATACAACAGATTAAAGGGGTTCAACCCCTTTCTTCTACATAATCCATGTCCTTCTGTCTGCAGCGATGGACTGGCCTCATAAATTCAAACCGTAGATTTAAACAGGATTCAAGGATCCTTAATGAGGTCCACAGGACCTGGGAAAGCAAAACCATAACATCAAAGGTCCAGCAGCATATTTTAACATGAGGTAGCAGGTCATTTTCTGCATACACTACCTCACTGTAATAGCAACCCTATTGATGCTATGCATGGCCAAATAACTCTATTTTCATCTTATCTGACCAAAGTACCCAGTTACAATCCACGTGCCATTGCCATTTAGCAAACCTCAGGTGTTTTTATTTGTTTTTGTCTCCCAAATGTTCCCTTCTTTATAGACTATGGACATGGGAGCATCATCTAGTGTTTCTTAATTAGTAGAGCATGGCGGGTACATTGCCAGGGTTGTGGGTTAGATTTCCCACGAGTGCCGGTGTGAGAAAAAGAAATGATGTATTCACTATTGTCTCTGGGATTAAGTCTCTGGGAATAAGAGCTTTGAAATGATTTATTCAAATCATATGACCCCTGTATCAAAACATTGAGAGTAAAGTACTGTTTGAGTGTATGTGATTAAAGTGTTTACCGTACTCATAGAAAACTAGATCCCAGACTATTCATTGGGTTTTTACTTGTTTCTCTTGTTCCTCAAACAGAAAGGGAACGCACAAACATATCTCAGTGAACCAAAAACCTAAAACTGGTGGTGATAAAAAAAGTGTCCTGGAAGGGCCGCCACAGTTTCCGTGAATGGTGGCGCAACGTCAAAGTCCACACAGTTTAAACAAAAACAATATCAGTATATTTATCGGTATGCTTGAGAGGAGATCTGGAGAACAGTGCTGCTTGGTTTGCCCGGCTGCTATCCCACGAGCTGAACTGGTCCAGTGAGCCAAGCTGGCAAACAACTGCTGGCCGGAAATCACAATCAAATGTCAGCCTAAGGTGGACCAGTGGTCTGAGCGATGCCTCCAGGACACATAATCAGCTGCAGGTTAGGATCTGACCCAAAGATCTACCTACTAAATATCTCCTCTTTGAGCAAAAGCATAAAACGCACCCAATTTACAAAAAAAGATTTCTATTTTTTTAAGTGATCATTAATATGGATGAAGTACAAAGTCAAAATAGCTTGAAAAAAAAATCTGCAACTTAACCGAACATGGCTCGTTATTGATACAACCTTTTGCCTAAATCTGAGCTTTGTAGGACCAGGAACTGGGAGGTCTTGTGTGTGTGCAATGTGGCGAACACCTAAGTGAACTCCAGTGGTATCGGCCTGTCACACCAAACCGCCATCAGTGGTTAAGCTTTGTGTGGCGTGCGTGTTGAAACGTTATGCCGTGCTTCACAAGGGCATTGTGTATTTTCACCCACGTGCAAAATACAGACCAACGAGCCTCAAAGAAGATTTTGTGTGTGTGTCAGTCTGTGGCACACCATCCCCCCTGTTTGATCATCCGGCACAATGGAGACAGTGGATGTTTTGAAGGTACTGTTACGCCACCAGAGAGCTTGGGCGGAGGTCTGATCAAGAAGATACAAACTCCAGCCTCTGCTGTGATTAGGGTGCAATCCCAAACAGCACCATATTTGTTATACAGTCCACTCTTTTGGATAAGTAGTACATTCGAATAGACATTGAGTGCAATGTAGGAGCCTACGATACCAGAGGAGACAGTGATGTACACAAATCCCTATACACAAGACACAAAGGGATGACATTCTACCAGATCAGTACCACAGCCTACAGCTTGCTGACCAATTCTATTTGTTATTTGGCATGAGATGGAGGCGAGCAGTATGTGGATTATTCTTGTCTTTGTCTCTGTTTTTGGCGGTACTGTGCATGCCTCAGCACAGCAACCTGCAAGTAGGCCGTGTGCTCCTTCTCAGTGATGAGATGTTGAGTCAGGAGTAGAACTTAGATGTACCCCGCACCCGGTTGTAATAGATTAGCTTGTCTTTGTGATGTTGTTTCCTACTTAGCTTTCTCTCTGTCTGAGACACAGGATATATCCCAAATTGCACCCTCTTCCCTTTGTTGTGTTTTCCTTTTAACCAGATCCCTATTTGCCAAAATGAACGGAATAGGGTACCATTTTGGATGCAACACTATCACGCACAGACAGGAAGAACAGGGAAGACCATTGTTTTTCTTTAGTCTAACAATACATCCTGATCTTGTGGTGGGTCTTTATAGAAATAGCATTCTTCTTATATTTTTGTCAGGACAAACGATCATTGTTATTTTAACACACTGTTGTTAAAGAACCCTGCTGGTTGAAAGAAACCCATGGCCATCATTCTCATATTTACCAGCATGTTATATTGCAGGTTCATTTATGTTTGAATTTTAATCAGTTTGTTTTCTTCTGGCTGAGGGATTGGCATTTTGTTTTTGAGTCACACTAAACACACTAAAGAATAAATTGGACATCACAAAACTGGAGAGGACAGAAGCATTTAAAAGCATTTGAATTAGCTATGGACCCTAAAGACAATTTAACTAATCTGTGTGATTAATCCAGCTAAAATTATATTGATATGATCTGTTCAGTTTGAGTGTATCTTTTTCTCCACTTGATTCAATTCCTGTTTAGTAAAATTGCCTCAATAAATTATTTATTTTGTCAGCTTCTTAGATTGGCCTTCAGCGGTATACACCGCAGTTGAACTGAAGAAAATTAATTTCCAACATTTGTCTTTGCCTACAAATAATGTAAAGTTCTTTGATATGAAGAACACGATCAATAGCCAACCCCCAAATCTTCCTTTTTACATTCCAAATTTTAGCATCTTTGAAAAACCTGTAGCCTAATTTCAGCCCATCCGGCATCTCAACTCACTGATGTGGCTAAACAGATGAGATACATGGCCGGTTTCTGCATGTGTAGCTGGCTCATACATCAGCCTTAACCCAGCTGCCAAGATGAATAAAATAGGAGCATAGCACAGATCTGGTGGGATGAAGGAAGAGCAGTGCCGGCCCTAGCCTTTCAGGGGCCCCCTCTCTATTTGTCGTCCGAGGCTCACTAGCTCCCCTGGCAGTTGGGAGCCCCAAGCCGGCGCTTATGTTGCTTATGCCTAGGGACGGCCCTGAATAAGAGTAATGCCTCTCATCACTCTTTGCTTTCTGGTTAATGTGCTGCAAGGCTGGGCTAAGACTGACACTGATTAACCCATACGCATGGAACCCTGGCCTGCTTTATATCTATGGATTAACCCCCCCCCCCCCCCAATCAACGTAGGTTGTGTCTGCATGACGGTTGTTGGCATAGGAGCATAGCAACACATTCCTTCGCAGCATCTTTTCCCCCGTCACACATTCCTCCGCAGCATCTTTCCCCCGTCACACATTCCTCCGCAGCATCTTTCCCCCGTCACACATTCCTCTGCAGCATCTTTTCCCCGTCACACATTCCTCCGCAGCATCTTTCCCCCGTCACACATTCCTCCGCAGCATCTTTCCCCCGTCACACATTCCGATGTACTCTGTACAATACAGTGAAGTACACTTCCTTGAAATAGGCTGCTATGATGTACAGAGTAGGCTTCTACATTTTATCACCGGGGTTCTTTTCTAGGCCCTTTTTAAATGTTTTTAACTAGGGCCCTCCATAAGACCTTATTTATGACCTGGTTGAAACTTCATAATGATTCTAAAAAACTCTAGAAACATAACATAACATAACATAACACATGACATAGGAGGCTGTCTTGCTAATTCGTGTCATTTTCTATTGGAATCCAGTGTCCAACAGTTGGAAATATTAATAATCCGACACTAATGGACTATCCAAACAGAACTCATATCTGGAACATCTGTAGGTAGACGTTCCCAATTTCAGAGATTCAGTGTTGTATGTTATAGGTAGAACACTTTGCATAACAAAGATCCCTCGTCTTTCAGAACAGATTATTCAATTGAAAACAATTCTTAGTTGAACCTTCACAAAAAATGTATCACTTAAACTGTCAAAAGCTACCCAGTATTCACTGTGTGAGGTGTAAAAATCGGACAGCGCCCGTGTGTGTGTGTGTGTATCCATAATACACCAATTCCACCGTGTGTGTTCTCACAAGTGTATGTGTGCGTTTGTGTGTGTGTAAGAGACATAATCCAATCGCGTGTCGTTCATGTGTTTCAGTGTGTGCGCTCCTTTCCACAAACGTCCCATTGCAAGGTTGGGCCGTCTATTTGACTGGTGATTGGACTGTACAGACCCATCAATACCACGTTCCCCATTGCCTGCTAACACTCATGTCCTCTCGTGTCCTCTCTCATTCCACTTGGCTCCAATTAGCCGCCGACATTACGCCTCCATAAATTTTTAACACCGAGGGGAAAGCTCGCTCACCACTCCACCGCGAACATAGCCACGGAGTTCACCAGCGCGCCCGGTCCCAGCGTCTCCATTTTCTCCCGGGACATCAATGGCCATGAGCATGAAGACCCTCGCCAAACGTTCAACGTACTATCGATAGTGAACGCGCTTGGCTCAAGGACCCTGCAGTGTCGTCCTGGAGAGAATGTCACACGCGCGGCGTACCGGATCGCCGGAACGCTGACATCGTTGCCGCGTGTCACGACAGCCAGAACCTAGAGGGCCACCATCATAGGGTCCCGGTGATCACCGGCGCAACGAGCAGGAGGTAGCGTGCGTCAGAAGTAGCTACCAAATGCCCACGCCATAAAGGACCCAGCCCTTTGCACACATACGCGTGTACAAACAAGGATTCCCAATTCATCAAGCGTTATTAGGACACTGTTTGAAGTATTAAACAGCGATCAGGCGTGGTGACAAGCCGACCATCCAGGGGACCGGAGGGCCTTCAGCAAACACACAGACAATGAGCCGGCAGCGAGATGGGAGTTGGTACAAGGAGGCTCACTGATCCAAGAGGATGTTCTTTGTAATACATTTTCATGACTGCCCAGAGCAAATGCAAACAAGCACAAAAACAGACACGCACATTTTAGGAATCCCTATCCTTAATCTATTGTGGCAATACCCCGCCCCCCCCAAACCCTAACTCCTAACCACTAACGCTAATTTTTACCACAAATGTAATGTTTCTCGTTAACCTGACCCATTAGGCGGGAATGGCCAACCGGGGAACAAGGAAAGGGAGAAGTAAAAGCTCCACACAAGGTCATATTGTCCATGTTTAACAATCCTTGTGAGAGTCATCCATCCCCACACCATGTTGGTGAAATCGAAGGGCACACTCGTTTAATTTCAACTCTCTATCTAACTCTCATTAACACATGCATACCCTCACCTTTTCTGCTTGGTCTGTAGTAACCCTCATCTGACTAAAACCAACTCAACCTTTGCATCCATCCACATGTTACTGTCTCTCCAAGCCCTGAAAGGACCAGTAGGGTTTCATTACCGCTCCTGTTAGGAACCTGAACATCTGAAGACCGGTACATAGGCCGACACTATTCACATCCAGCCTAATGCCTGACCGACACACAACCCCGTGGCCCCTGGTCTGCCACTCCATAATATAAACACACACACACATTGCTCACACACTCACCCTGCAGACAAGCCAATTCCTGCACTCACATAAACATTCCCACAGTAGGCATTTGCCCTTGTGTACACACACACATACACACACACACACGCAAGTTTTGTTCTGCCAGGTATTTTGGTATTAATATTAATATTGTTGCTGCGAACGCACCCTCTCCTGTATCAGCTCCGGGCCGACGCCCCAGGGAGAACCACTTGGCCCACAGCTGCAAATTGGGCCTTGAACGCAGCTCAGCTGGCTCCCCTTGATGAGGTACACCTGCCCCAAAAAAGCAGTTCTAGGAAGCAAAGACAAGTGTACCCTACCCAGCGCTTTGGGGGGGGGGGTCAGTTTTAGCTAATAAAATGCCTTACATGATATTGTAAATTGTATGTAACATGTCATGACACTTATTTACTATATTGATGTTGACCCTTATTCAGCCTGTGTGGTACGTAGCCTGATTTGGGTTTCTTGTGCTGACCTGCACATTGTATTCCCTATGGCTTACACCACCTCACCAACATTCAACAACATCAAAAGGTGAAGAAAGGACATGCTTTCGAGGCTTCTTTTGGTGAGTTCTTTCTTTATTTTTCTGTGAAAACAAAAGGAACGCAACCCCAAATGTTCCTTTACAATTGAGGCCTTGCCATAAGATTACAATGTTTTGGTCCCAAAATGTTGCTCATCTTATAGGACCCTACAAGACACACTCAAGCTAACGCTGCCATCTTAAGTGCTTCATTAATAGTCCATAGATGGTCTCATTCTGGGCTGACTCCCTTTGACCTGCTCCACCAACACTTCACTGAGCCAGAGAAGCTTAACCAAAGTATTGATTGTTGACAGACCTTGTTCGTGGACTTGCTTACGGTGGAGAGAAACAGATATGTCATTTGAGTTGCCTATCCTTCTTATTCAACAGGCTTTATTGTCCCCTTGGGAAGTGTTGTATCATGTCCCATTTGAAAATGTTGTTTAACGTATATTACAATATATAGTCATTGCATCCATACACAGTGTGGAAGGTGACAACCAGCTTGCTAATCTTTTGATTCTTAGGTACAGCAGCCCCAGACATTTAGGGGAAGTAAAGCTTGGCTCAAATTATTGTCCATGTTTATTTCTGCAGGTGGGCGTGTACACCCAATAGTTCAAAGTTCATGTACTTGGGCTGGCTTGTATTTAAGATGTTGTTTGCCTTGCTGAGGGACATAAAGGGCTTGTCCGTTCCTGACTGGATGACTCGCTTGCTGGAGTAACTGTTCTCAGAGACAATGTGCGTGTCAAGGCAACCCCAGTTGCCAGTCCCTCCCAGTTGGTAATGTCTCTCTCCTCAACCCCACATGTTCGTTCCTCCTACTCTATTCCTCCCTCGCGGTGCCCACCACGCTGTCCCCCATTAACGTGTCGTGGGGGGGGGGGGGATTCGACGTGCCTTTAAAGCCCATCCCCATCATCCCATCCCCATCGCTACATCGCAAATGGTTCACCACTGGCCACCAAATGTCGTTCTCAGTGCCACGTCCCCCTCCCCTCGTAAGTTAATACGTACGTTTTGTTTCCTCTTATCCACAGCCAAATTAGTTGGGTCATCGCCTGGGGCAGGCTTCAAGAGACTGTTCTTTGCCAGAGGTTTTTACAAGACACCTTGCAGCAATGAGAGAGACTTGTTCTGTGGTCTCACATGAATGCAAACGGACGACAAAGCATGTGTTCCCTGGATGGGAATCAGGAGGCAGGCCCGTGCGTGTTAAGTTACATTTGCAAGTTAGAATCCCTTTGCTACTGGGCAAAAACAATCCGTCCATTTACATTTGGCCTCGGTTCAAGTTTTATGCGAGGAGAGAACTCTACTGTTCGTCGTATCGCTGCAGGGTCTTTTGATCTGATTGAGGTTGGATGTCTTTGACATTGATATGATCCAGTAGGATGACAATGATGTTATGTGATCTTCATTCGTTAACCGGGCCCTATTCCAAACGTTTCTGTTCAGGGCACTAAATATTCTTACAGTGAAAAGCTTCTGATTTTAGATATATCCTGTGATTTAATTTTGTCATTGTTGGTTATATTTATAATTGGAATGAATAAGTATTATTAAAATAGACCATTCCTTTTCTTGTAAGGAAACCCTTTTTATTTGGTAGGTAGTTATTCTCCTCTGACCGCTTTGTTATTGGAAACAAATCAAGCCCTTAATTCCCACTGTCCCTGTTCCCCAAACAAATAAATACGGTATATATATTTTTCCTAAATTAGCTTCTGCTACCCTGCCTCCTGTCTGGGCAGATCAGCTCGACACGTCAATTTACTTTCTTGCGCATTGAAACGGATGGTTCTGTTTGTAAAGTTGTGCTAGTTGAACTGGAGAAATGCATCTTCTAAATGCATAATCTAAATGCCAATATTTCTAGATATTATTTTAAAGATCGCTGTTGACGGTACAGCAGACAGGTGCTCCAGATCCTACTTGTCTCTTTGACCCATTCAGCTTTAGGCTCCTCACAGGTGAAGATCTACTGATATCAATTACTAACCATTAAAGCTCTTTTCCAGGTCAGACGGAGAAAGTAGGCCAGACGCCGGTCACTTCTTGTCTGTGACTGAAATGTAAAAACGAGTGCACTTTATAGGGGATAGGGTCTCATTTGGGCATCAAGCTTCCTCTCCAAGAGAAGCCAGAAGCTTTTAAGAAGTTAATCTCATTTAATCTATCTGCAGTGCTAATAGCATGAACTTAATGAACTTTATGTTCAAACTATGGTTCTAATGAAGCACTATTCTTCGCTTTGTGAACTACTGGGGCACAGATTGGTGGCTAGGTTATAACTGAATTGTAGCTGAAAGCAGTGGGCCAGTATCTGAAAGGTTATGGGTTCACATCCCAGTATATATGGTGAACAAATCTTTTCTTAAGTAAAGCAATTAACCCTAATTTGCTTCTGCAAGTTGTTCCGAATCACACCATCTGCTGAGT
Source organism: Novumbra hubbsi (assembly GCA_016801125.1). Lineage (NCBI taxonomy): Eukaryota > Metazoa > Chordata > Actinopteri > Esociformes > Umbridae > Novumbra > Novumbra hubbsi. The sequence goes on from JACXGK010000733.1 coordinate 41,981, forward strand.
GACTGAGATATGAGTATATTATACAAAATATAGCTAAAATATAATGCACCAAATATGTGATATCCATCCAAGAAATGAATCAAAATAGTTTTGTGCATCCATGAACTATTTCTATTTCCTGCATGGAATGTGTTTGAGGATTTTGTGCGACAAACATATTGTCTATTGTTTTTAAAGTATAAATACAAACTACAATCAATTAAACAAGTTCCTTATCTGTAACTCGTTTGATCAACAAAATCCAGTGAGCAGATGAGGTGATGAAGTAAAATGACCAATTGATATTGAGCAAACTTGCATTCCTATTGCATATGTTTGCAGGTCTTAGAAATGTAATTTGTCTTGAAGGGAGCAGAGCCTGAATGTATGTTTGCTCATTCAAAAACATCCATCCTTATTATACAATATTTCTCATCATTCTCTACTCCAGGTAGATTTTTCACAATTGTATTTCTATGTTTGCAAATTAATTGATTTGGTCATTGATCTTATGATACACACACACACATCAGACGTGTTTCTAAATTAATCCATTCTGTAAGTTAATTTACTTTTTCACCCATTACAGAGACACCTGTTCCAATAAGTAACCCTCTATATACCAGCAGTCATTCTCAATGTAGATCGGAATGTACAGTGTGTTTCAATAATTGCACATCTGTAATTTTTGTTTTACTGACCCAGGTTTAGGTGCTCTCTCTAAGCTCTGAGTCCACTGTGCATTGCAACTGGCCACCTGCATGGTGTCCTTGTGTTTCTGAAGTCGGGGGGGGGTGTGGTGTGTGCGCGTGTGTGAAGGTTAGGGTGAGCTGAGCCAGGCAAGGCCAATTATGGGCAGGCAAGGTGTAATAAAGACCACACAGGCTTGACTGTGGAGCGTGAAGGGTTTAATGGTAACAGAGATGGGGAGGTAAAGTGCAACAAGGTTGATGAAAGAGAGAAAGCTTACATCAAGGAGTGTGGAAAAGACGGACACAAAATCTGAGGGAAAGGACGAGGGGGGGGGTCTGAGTAACTATTAAAACTGTTGAAGAAACTGGTGCTTCCTTGTTGACCCCATAGGCTGTGCCGGGGTTAAAGGAGTAGAATATTACAATAAATATAGACTAAATTGGTCAAGTCTAAATAGTGGTAGTGTACATACCCCAGAATGGCATTTTGCATTTAATGAGCCATAGAATATCACAGACCATCGAGGGGATCTCTCTTCACAAAGTCACGTACATACTGGGTAACACATGATGTTGCTAGCTAACGCATGACGTAACACACTGATGCCAATGCTAATGCAGTAAACATACCCGAGCCTATTGCTTGTTCATAGTAGCTAGGGGAGGACGGCTAACGCCAAACGGTACCGCTAACTCAACGTTTGTTCCACTCTCCAAATCCAATTGGCAGCCAAGCCTTCGTTGGAGAAAACCATCATGTGTGACCCGAAGCTGACTAACCAAGTCTTAGCTCAGTTGTGTAAGCCTTTAATTAATTAACCCTCTCTCTCTCTCTCTCTCTCTCTCTCTCTCTCTCACACACACACATGTCCAACACACACACACACTTGTCTCTCTATCCTTGCGGGGACCAGAAATACATGTTACATGTCCTCTAAACCTTACCATAATCCTAACCCTATCGTAACCTTCATAAAGCCTTTTCCTAAAAATAACCCATAATAACTCTACCTCAAATTGACCTTAGACGTATCACTATGCTCAATTCTAAGTTATACTATTAATATATTCCAAAAAAAACAAAAAACTATGGATCCTTATATTCTATTTTCTTATTTTTGTAGGGACGGGACGTCTGACCCCCAAATTAACATATAGACCTTGATCTCACACACACACACACACTCACCACGGCTCTCCTTGCACTAACCAACAGGGCTCAGAAGCGTCAGCAATTTGTTGAGTTAAATTGTGGTAGTGCAAAGAAAAGATGGTGTCTTTACATTTTCGCCCTGTAGAGTTGTCTGAACACGTTTCCACACACAGCAGAGTGGAATGAAGTACCGGCTGCAATATACAACGTTTCTGCCCGTCATCGGTTTAAACTCTCCTACAAGGCTTGGTGGGTGGCATCGGAGTAGAGTACAAAGTGCTCCAGGCTAATTGCGTGCTTTTTCACTAATATTTGACTGTAGTTGAATGTATGGCACATATTTCCCATGAGACCTCACAGTGCCATGCAGCTCCTGCCTGGCAACAGAGCAGGATAGTGGCTTTTTTTTCTTTTTCTTTATCTTGTGATTTTATCATGGACAGTTTTAGCACGCAGGTCTGTTTTCTGGTGTAATATTTGGTGTATTTTAATTGACAAATATAATAGTGTTACGTTCATGCTAGGTGCCCCTGTAGACTGGCGATACTATTTGGGGAACGGAATTGCCTGAAGAGGAGTGGCTGAATAAAGAGGTTCTAAATATACCCTGCATTTCTGAAGGCACAGCGAGAGTCCAACCTCACCACAGAGGAGAGCAGCGGGACTCCCTCATCTCTCCCCCTCTCCTCCTCTCTCCTTCCATTCTCTGTTCTCTTGGCTTCTCAGTCGATTTCTCACTCACTTTCACCCAATCGTCTCTTTCTTTCCTGTCCTGCTGCTTTCTATGAGTTGTTCATATTATCCACTCTCTCTTGCGCTATCTCACTTTGTGTCTCTCTCTCTAGCTCTGTTTCGCTCTCTGTGTCTCTCTCTCTGTCTCTCTGTCTCTCTCTCTCTCTCTGTCTCTCTCTGTCTCTCTCTGTCTCTCTCTCTCTCTCTCTCTGTCTCTCTCTCTCTCTCTCTCGCTCTCGCTCTCTCTAGAGCCCCACTGAGAGAGGCTGGGGGCTCCCGCTGTGTGATCAGATGAATAACAATCCAAGGCTTTGCTTCGCGTCTCGTGACGTTTGAGCATTTAACACGCCAAAAAGGCTGAGGAAGAGAGTGATGATCCAATTTTAAAGCTTTTTACACTCTTTGTTTAAATAGTTCAAAGTGATTCCCATGAGATGCCAGCTTCTGTGTTCTGAATGGATGGCGAGAAAGAGAGCAAGAGACATGCAAAGATAGAGCAACAAAGAATGAGAGAGAATGGAAGTACATTTGTGCAAATCTGTATGTTATTTCCTTCCAAAGAGTAAATTCTTTGTTATACTTTGTACTGTACTTTTGGCCCAAGTCCGAAGGTTCTATTGTAAATGAGCACGTCCAACCTTCTGCCCTTTCAGCAAAACCTCAAAATTTCACCATTTCCTTGTCCAATTAAAATGCACATAAAATATAAACGAACTCATCTTTATTGTAATGTTAACCCGGTTCAACAGGTAAACACAGTTTTATGGAGCCATTCACAGACGTTTCTAACATCTACAGTAAGATATGTGCCTAATGATATATCTCCTAATGAAGGAATAAGATACAGCATTGTTCCGGCATGTTTACACTAAAAAGCCATTGAAAGTTTATTCTACCACTGAACCCCTCAACGCGCTACATACCAATTTATGAACCTTGATACCGCTGTTTTAAGACAGCGGGATCTGAGCAGCGCAAGTCGTAGATTTCACAAAAGACCCCCCCCCCGGCTTTAAAGAGGATTATTGTGTATGATATTGGAATCTGTGTGTGTGTGTGTGTGTGTGTGTGCGTGCGTGCGCATATGAGTACGTCCCTCCATATGTGTGTTAGGAGTGTATTAAGCCTGTAGTCATTATGGTTGGCTGACCTTGAGGTCTTAGAGGGAGCCAGAGTTCATAGAGAGGTCAGGAGTTCATTGGGGGGCTAAGTAACGACCTTCATCAGCCCAGTTCATTGTGCCTCCAGCCTCTCCGTCGACCGGGGATTGGGACGCTACGGAGGAAACCCTCTTGGGACCTTTCACCATGTGGAAAGCAATGACCTCCCCTCTGGTTGGGCTGTGGTCCAAAGTAGTTCACTGGATTCACATTAGGAGGCATTCACATGTTCAGTTCCTCAGAGCTTTTCATTTAATTTCCATAATGTCCTGGTTTTTATTCTGTTGGAAGGGCGTCACGATGATGAGTGGTTATAACCCAGGGTTTTCTCAGTGGACGTTGAATGGACGTGGTTTGAAGGTGAATGGTACACAAGGCCCCCTTTCTGTCTCTCTCGTCTCCTTTATGAAAAGCAGCTGTAAAATATGAAAAAGCTCCTAATATCTCTGTGTACGTTTAATACTTTTCTGTATAAGTTATGTACAGTTTGTGTGTGTGTGTTTTTCCTATTTCCATTTTGTTTTACGATCTTACATCAAGGTTTTTAGTAAAACCGACTGCAACTAGTGAGTTTTGACTAGCAGTTGTCTAAACCGTCAAGATCAAGCAGAGTTTTTGTGAGTAAGCATGGTCATTTGACTCAAACAACAACACTGCGTGGAAGACTTAACAGACTAAACATGATTATACAGTAGAGAACACACCATATAATTCCTGCAATGCAGCCAATGAAAACACACACACACACGCACACACACTGTACATTTAGCACTGTGCTTATCTCACTGCCTCAGCAAAGTCACATTTTGCACGTGACCTTTTTTTACTTGGTTTTCAGGACGATTCAACTGATGCCAGGGCATTTACTCCCTCCTTTAGATGTTATCACCTCCCTATGTGATGGTGACACGATGGTGGATTCCCCGGACCCGTTGCCACCCGGAGCCCCCCTCCTCCTCCTCTATTTTAAGACCGGTAGAGAGGAGCAGAGCCCTGATCCTTGCCTGGCTGACATGTACATTGGGTGATGGCTGGTGTTAGCTTTCAAATGAGCGCACCACATACGTATGTGTCCCTTCCCCTGCCTGGTTGTCAGTCCGCACCTGTTGTGGTCTGTGTTGAGTGATTGATGCTAGACAGGGGCATGTTGGCTGACTTGGAGGAATTAAAGGGTTCAGGGTGTTTGGAGCATCTGGGTGGTTGATGAGATGGAGGGGGGCGGGGCCTGGTGGTTGATGAGGTGGAGGGCCAATGCGATGTTGGGGGCGGGGCCTGGTGGTTGATGAGGTGGAGGGCCCATGCGATGTTGGGGGTGGGGCCCGTTGGTTGATGAGATGGAGGGCCAATGCGATGTTGGGGGCGGGGCCTGGTGGTTGATGAGGTGGAGGGCCAATGCGATGTTGGGGGCGGTGCCCGGAGTGTGCCTGAGTATGTTTGAGTGAGTCTAACACCATGCCCTGAAGAAACACACATTCTGTGTCTACGTGTGGTATTTATTAGATACTCTGAGGTTTACAGTCGTGAAAGTCCCTTTGAATGTTTTCTCCGTCCGGCCCACCTCATGCTACGTTGCAGCGCGGGGTTGAAAGGGATTCTGTATGTAGATCGCTTACGTAGGTTCCACTTGCTTTGCAGCGGCTTTCCTTTGTGTATCCTGCAGGACTGACACAGACACACCAGAAACATGGGTTTGGGCAAACACACATGCTAGTCAAACAGGCACGTTATTCAGGAGCCCGGGTAATGACTACATTATTATTCCACATTACCATGACAGCTGCATGATCATTCGACGGCTGTTTTTTGTGATGCATTGATCTCCTGCGAGATTAATACATCATCCCTGATTTGTTATTTCACACTGCAGGGTGATCAGTGGCTACTAATTTAAAAGAAATAGATATAGACGTGTGTATTCTGTGACCCCTTAGACCTACGTAATTATATGTTCATACGGAAAGTTTTGTTTTTGACCTGGGCCAGTCACAGGCATAAATTTATTTATTTTCCCCCTGGACAATGTATATCAAACACATGCGAGACACGCAGGCAGTCTAACCAGCGAGGAAGTGTAACGTCTATTTTTCCTTGTCATTCCAAACTAACAAACCGATCGGTTGGCCATCGTCATTGGCTGCCCAGAGGTGGAACTCCAGAACATTCCGCCCGTCAGCTGTCTATCGAATGGTGATGCATGAGTTATCAAGGTAATTGATCACTGATGTTGGCACAACGGGCAGACCAGCTGGGTTCAAGATGACAGAACTGCTCGAAGCATATTGATATTTGGAATGTTCATTAAGATGTGCTCATTTCTCCATGTGTACCATATGTATAACAATCTGTTTTAACTGGTTTAATTGCATTTGTTAATGGTTTATAACCGCAGTAGGGCCCCATAAGGGATTGTGGCCAAATTTGCTTGGACTATGTGCTAAATCAAGCAGGCCTAAGAACAGCTCTAAGCCATGGTCACACACCACATCTATTCATGCCTTGTTTCTTGATTAGAAACATGGTACTTGTATTTAAATCTTCACAGCAAATCATCCATCTATCCACCATGCAGAGGGTTAGAGAAACCATGGCCTATACCAACACAGGGACATGCACACAAACACACTCTCAAACCTACACCCTGTACCATTTAAGTACAGCAAACAGATTGCACTGGAATGCGGCAACTTTTTAAAGATTGATTAGGGTAAATCATATCAATTATCAGTTTTTTATTCTACTATTGGAGTGGATGTATTCATTGATTGAGCTTGGTTCAATCATTTTTATTTGTTTCAGCCCAAACATGTAAAATATTTAGCCAAGAAGTTACTATGAGTATGACATTTATTCTTGTCCTGCAACATTCCTAATGGTTTATTGCAAGTATTACAATAACTAATGTAAAAATATCAGTGTCTGGGTATTTCTGCTGTTGTGTGGAATTTTTCAATTTGCAAACACTTGACAGTTGCCAGGTCAAATACATTGCTCCAAGACATTAAGGGTACACTTCATTTTCACACATCAGGTATCAACAAGGGATATATAGTGACAAAACAGCTGACATGGATTCACAATGCTTCCTAACATACATGCATACATACACGCACACACACACATACACATTTCTTCAGCTAAATCACTGTTTTGGTTCAAAGCTTCCATGTCAAGGAATGTTTTGTAATCTGCCTCCATTCCATTCACTCTACAATTGATTTAGCTTTTTCCTGTCATTGGAGTATTAGATAGATACCCTTTAGTGGATGTTTTACAAAGAAGTGCCCGCTTTGTGGGGACTTTGAACCATCTCTAAAGACAATGGCCAAAAAACAATAGCTAGACAAAGGACCCAAGCACACTACTTCAAACCCTGCCACCCTACACACACACACACACACACACATACACACTTTGAAGTGTCCCATTGTCTTGTGTCTAAGTGATTATGACAAAGATTTGTCCTCAATTTCCCTGCCCCCTTTCCTGCCTCATCTTATTGGCGGTTTGAGGGGACAAGGGATCACATTCCTTTCTTCTGTCAGCTTCGGGCATGTCCTATATCACATGTCTGTGTGAGTACTCACAAAGCTGTGGCTCTACACAAACAAACCCAAAGGAAGGCATATGTGGAGGCAAGTGTAAACACACACACAGTTAAAGAATTAACAGAAGTCAAGGGAGCCGTGAGGCACAATTGAAGGAAAAGCATGACTAGTCCCTATTAATAGCACTTTTTATGGTCAATGTTTTTTTTTTTTACTCTTCTATTATTAGTTCTTTGGATTCATGAACTATATCATTTTCATATGACTGTTCTGGGTTGAGCTATTTATGAACACACCTTACAATTACTCAAAGCCTTATGAGAGGAGATAACTAGACTAAGAACTAATTGTAGCCTGTGTCTTCTGTCTTTTAACATGATCTATTGTATATTTTTACGCTTGCCCTTTTTATAGTTCGCTTTTCTTTGTAATTTTGGGGAATGTATTTCAGTGCCTGTATCCACTGGACAGTAATTCAAAAATAATTTAGATTAAAGCAGACACACCACCCTTTGTACTGGTTAGAAGCTGAAGAATGTGCTAGGGGTAGAGGGGAATAAATAATGTTTTCTGAGCTCATGAACTTTTCTTTGGCCCGACATCCGAACAAAGTCGTCGTTTTCAACTGAACATATCTAATGTGGCTCAGGGCAAAAAAGAGAAAAGCCGTTAAATAGGATGCCACATATAAATACAGTTTGTGAGGTAGTTCCAATTTTAATAGTCATAAGACTTTTGTAATTCATCTCTGCATTAATGGGTAGCTCCACATCAAATTATTTTAGCTGGCTGGTTGAAGGACACACTTTCAGTGGTTTTGTTAGTCAATATTACATTTGGCCATTTTAATAAAATAGGAATTCTAATGTATTGAAAAAATAAAAATGCAGTCTGCATGTACTTTTTAAGGCTGTACTTGCCCTTTAGAGGAGCAACAGTGCATGGGGGTTTGAATGTGTTGGCCCAAAGAGTCATGTCTCTGCGTACCCAGATGCTGCTTTAACCCTCTAGCTCTCTTTGTCTACCCTCTGTCTGTTTCCCCGCTTCTCGCTGTGTCTCTCACGGTCCCGTATCTCTTCTGATCCCTATATTTTCTGCCTGTAACCCAAAATAGACCACCACCGTGTCCAAATGGTGTTTTTATGTGTAAATTGTCACTCTGCATGAGTGGAGAAACGCTTATTATGGATTCAAAGTGTTCATTTGAAATGATTGTAGATCCCAAATCCAATGTGAATCCCTCTCTCTGAGAAGTCTCTGCTTCTCCAGACTCTCCTTCACCCCAGCCACAGTCCTCCCACGCAGAAGCTCTTTTACTTTAGTGCCTCTCAAACCACTTTCTGCACTGGGACCATCTAGCATCTAAAAGCCTCCGGTAAATATTATTTCGCCCCACACTATAAAGCTGCAAAACCAATGTTTCTGTAACAAAATCCCAGCCCTAGTCCTCAATGGTGACACCAGCCGTGGGGTCTGGCCCTCCACGAATCTCTAGGAATTTAATCATGATATTATGTCTAAGGAAATTGTATTTGCGGTTTGGTACATGCCCTGACAGTGAGCCACATCTCTGAAGCAGGCCAGGGTTTGTTTTTCTCTGACGTACTCTATATCAGCTCTTGAGTGACCCCCCCCCCCCTGCACAAGGGAACAGAATATGCAAGTCCTATTCACAAACTGGTCATCCAGTGAGGCTCAAGTTGATGGCCGAAATATTCCAAAGAAAGCCGATGCTATTTGGAAATCGGGTTTTCTACTCGTATCAACGCTGACAGGCCTTTGAGAGAAGTCAGTGACCGTGACTCATAGCTAGATAATTAATGAGATGCAAAGACGTGATGCATGTTGCTGTCCGGTCCAGAACTGGGTTGGGGCTGTGGTGATGGGGCTGTGGTGATGGGGCTGTGGTGATGGGGCTGTGGTGATGGGGCTGTGGTGATGGGGCTGTGGCTTGGTGTCTTATAATTCTAATTAGAGTCTGCTTGGGTTCCCATGGGAAAGTCAGACGGAGAGAAAGATGGAACGAACGTGAAAGGGGGAGCGAGAAAGAGAGAGCCATTGAGGTTGAAATGGGGGAGAGAGTGAGAGCGAAAGAGAGAATGTAAAGGGCTGTGGTGGAATACGGATCCCACCATTTGCCCTTTCACTGTCTCAGAACACCAACTTTCACATGTGACTTCCCAATCCACGACTTCCCAAGATAATCCCCAGCTTGGTCAACATCCACCTGAAGCCTGGGAAAAGGCTGTCTGGGGAAAAGTAAAGCAGATTTTCATGTGGTTCAGTTACTCATTGACACTTCAACTCTTATATTTTTCCGTTTAATAATGTATCAGGTGCTGATATCTGCCCCTTGCACTGAAGTGTGTAAATCTTTTTGTTATTGTTGCATATTCCCATTATACCCCTTAGAGTGTGAGGTCATAACCAGGATCAACCAATGCCCAGGGGGCAATTCGGGTTACCATTGTCCTTGCAAATTGACACACAGTTTTTTCTTTTTGTTTGGGGCTCGGGGATTTGACCAACCAAACTTTTTGCTAATGGCTTAAAGCTTTCAATGCTACATGCCACCTCCTTGCTTTAATTGTATTTGCTATGGATGTAGTTTCTCATCAATGTGTAGTTCAGAGC
>JACXGK010000733.1:51975-80080 GCA_016801125.1 Novumbra hubbsi
CCCCCCCCCCCCCCCCCCCCTCCCTTGGACCCCTACTTTGTTATTGTTTTGACTGAGGCTCTGGTCACGTGGGGCCTTGCAGTATTATGTCTGGAATCTAGGTCAAGCTACAACCTCAACCTTCCCTCCATTCCTTTTTCCACTTCCATCCGACGCTGGGTCTCCCTGAAACCTGTTCTCTCATTTTGGCCCCTGTCTTTATTTCCTCTCTATCTCTTAATCTTGCTCCCTCTTTACTCTCTTTTACTTTACCCTCCCACCCATCCAACGCTCTCTTTAAACCCAGTCATGTGATACTGTTCTTCCCTTCCCGTGCCAACCAGCCGTCAGGTTCACCGTGTCGGACCAACCGATCTCTCCTCCCAACCCAATTGGCCACGCCTCACACATGACCTGTGTGACTTTCAGCCAGAGCCCAGTTGGACATGCAGGGCCCGTTTTGAGGCAGCTCCTGTTAATGTCTGACATCACAATCTGCTCTCTGCAGCTGCAAATAACGAGTGTTTATCTGAGCTAGACAGCTGCAGGCTTGCTGCTGCTCTGGATGAGAGACTTGGACTATACCCAAAAGGGTGAGTTGCCTGTCTAGATTCGGGGAGAGCATGAAGTGGCCATTTTGAAACAGGTGACTGTTTAGTAACAAAAGTCTCCTAAAGACGAAACCTGTTGACTGCCACTAGAATGGCTTTGATTGATCTTGACTTTGACCCCAATTTGAAAGTCAAAAGACACCACTGGACGAGGGTTTAGGGACCTGGATGAGGAATGGGATGGGAAGGGGTAAGGGGTAAGGGAAACATCCAAACCAAATGACCAACCCCTTGTGGGGAGGCCATGTTATCTCTAGGATGGCCGTCCAATGAGGGTTTTTGAAGAATGGGTGCTGGCGGCCCTTTTCCCTGGTGTCCTTGCACCCTCCATCATCATCATCATCACCTCCAATAGTGTTGCATTGCATGTCGCAGTTCTATTTCGTTCTCTGCCCCAAGCTCCTCCCTGGTGACCCTTAAATATCTCCTGTGAGGATGTCCCAATAGGTAGCAGTTATGTAAAAGTGGGGCGTGGCCTGCTACCTGGCCCTGGAAGGTTCTGGAACCTGCCAGCCGTTTGTGTGTATACACACAATTATTTTACACCTGTATCAATGGGTGTTTAATTGTGTTAATGAATAATCCGAGTATCTAAAATATGGGGTTGTCTCATTTCCGGATGAGTAAATTGTAATTTAGTACAGCCGTAAATGCATCTTGTATTAACTGAATCTACAGTTGATTCCACCATTGAAGGAAACAAAACCGCCGTCCCATCCAAGTGCATAGTTGAGATGTAATTCTATCACTGGAGGTTCTAGGCTATGTCATGAACCATCAGAATGAGATGGGAAGTTGAAGCCTTGCTGAAATCTGACCCGATTGGGGGGGCGGGTGATATTGTAGCAGGGCCCAGCACTTGACATTGAGACACGTGGCGTGCGAGGCCTAAAGATGTCTATTAAAACACTAAGGGCAACTGCAAATGGGAAAGGCACACCCGCCAAAAGGCTCAATGTTATTTCGCCTTCAGGCTTTCAGAGCATTCCTCTGGGTTATACGATGTCACCACCGTGGCCGGCGATGGGACGGGAACTCTTAGGCACTTGGTTCCGATTGTCTCCATCTTGGCTCAGGGGCGTCTCCCGTTCTGGGATGCATCTGGAATGTTCCCAAATCCACTTGCGCTCTCCCGATGTCCACTCACATTTGTCCTAACCCTCCACGGGCAAGGTTCCCTTGCGGTAGAGGAGAGACACCTGCGTCCCACAATACACACTGCTACATAAAATTTAGAGAATCATCACAGTTTGACCCCATTAAACTTCAGGGAATCACTCACCTGTTTTGGTGTAAAGGAAAGGGACAACAGGTGCCCTGTAGAGGCAACGGCAAGACAACCCCCCAAAAATGATTTTTTGCAGGTGGTGGTCACCTTCCTGACTGCTAATGTTTTTGTCACTTCTGGTAGCATGAGGTGGTACCAGCAGTCTATTCAGGTTGCCCAGGCAATCCAGCTCCAGGATGGCACCTCATTTTGTCATACATATTATAAATATTGCTTGTGTTAATATTTTTTTGTTTGCCTAAAGAATGGGATTCCACACATTGTACTGAACAATCTTCACGACTCGTACCTCTGAACTCTAAGGCTGATCACTGTGGTTATGAAATAGGAGAGTGCCTCACTTGCTGGTGTTTTGTTATTCTGTATGTTCTGTCTGTTTATCTCTCAGATTAGATGAAAGCTCATTAACCTTGCTGGGTTTATGGTTTTACTGAGGAAATGACACACCTTTTTATGTTCATCACCTATCCTCTGATATCAGGCGCTCTGCATTTGTAGCAAAACTCAACCCATGCTCATCTGGAATAACACCTCTCTCTTCATTTAAGGAGTGGATATTCGAGTATCTGCAATGCCACTTGATTGATTGCGTGTTATTAAAAGATACGCTGCCCATATTCATTTGATTATCTGTACAAAACATATTTTCTGGACTTCTCATGTATGTGTCCTTGCGTTAGAGTTGACGAGTTGGTCAGCTCCATTGTAGAGTAGGCTTTGCTCTGTTTGACTTTTAAGCTGATGCTATCTCACACACACACAGACACACGGCAGAAAGTCATTTGGTTAAAATGATAGTTATATATTATGAAGACTAGACACACACACACACACACACACCCTACTGAGACTCACATACCAAAGAAAACCAGACGGACAGCTACCAAACAGCAGGATGCCTACACACACACACACACTCAGTACTACAATCCTTAAGAATGGAATTTCATAATAAAGAGACGTGTCTCTCCTCTCTGTACCAGAGTCCACCACTGCAGTAATCCCCATTTGACATAAGTGGGGCCGTCAATAAAACTGGCCTCCACTGAGCTTGCATGCAACAACACTTGTGCATGCAGCGTTTCTCAAACCTCGTCCACAATAGAACAACGGCCACGTGTTAAGAGGAAACCGGTTCCCCGGTGTGTGTCAGCCGACCAAAGGGGTGACGTTGTGATCTGTCTTTGAAGCATTCGAGGTGATCGTCTGGTCCAAGAAGAACCCAGAATACCCAACGGGTCGGTGTCATTAGGTGTGCGCGTCCCAGTCGCATGGCTCTGGTGAATGTTGAATCAGTCTGCTGAGATGTATTTATAAATAACAGGAAGATGAGGCCAAAGCCAGATGCTTTTGTCTCAAACGATCAACGAAAACCCATCGAGTACTAACAGTGATTCCTGTAATCGTAGTTTGTTGGAAGTGTAATTTTAATCCATCCATTTTGCAGTGGGTGGTGATCTTTGTCCGTGCTGAAATTTAAGGTGGGTTGTGGGATGAGTGACAAAAGCATGTCAGATGGGAGCCTAAGGGTTAGGCTTAAGGGTTAAGGGTTAGGCTTAAGGGTATGGGATGGGGGGAGCACCCTGGGGCTCATTGGGGAGTGGTTTATGCCCCGTTGGTATAGAGACAGAGAGGCAGCGGTTTTCGTCGGTGCTCTTACGAGACCTGGCAGCTTGTCAAGACGACTTCACACACGCGTCAGTCAAACCGTCCTTCAGTAAATAAGCAATTAATCATTTGCATCCACTGGAAAACAGACGTGTGTGTGTGTGTGCGCAGAGATGTGAGCGTGCATACGCGTTTGACTCTGCTCACCCATGAGCAACAATGACCTTCATTCCCGGGGTAATTCCAAGCTATAGTAGTCGCTATAACAACAGGATTATCTACCCGTAACTGCTGGGGATATGTAAATTAGCATAGGCTAATCAGGACAGGTCTGAGAAGCATCTGTGGACCACCTCCTTTGTTTTGGGCTTCCTGTTGGGGTGCTGCCATTCTTCTCCTAGAGAGGCAAATCTATCTGGGTCTTCAGCTTGTGTACATGAAACGGATCCTTTGGGGTTTGTAGCCTCTCATCTGAGTCATTTGTTTGGGGACCTTTTCATTCTTTCCCATGATGGGCTGCATATCTTCTGGATCTGATTCTGCACACAATCTCACGGTGTCCATTCACACCGGTACCGAGGCTGGATCCACTGGGACCTCTACCGTTGTCCATTGTAGCCAGGGTCCTTGTCTTGTCTTGTAGACTATCTAGGCCCATCTGCTTGGTAATGTGATCCTTGTTAGTTGGCGTGACTGTGGCACGTTCATGGTGACTGTTATTATTGTGTTGGTTTGTGTTATTACTATTGTTTTATACTGCTTGTTTTTTCCAGTTGTTTCGGCTCGGCACAAGGCGCAAATAAATTGCCATGTGTATCTTGTTAATACCGTATATCACAGAATGACTGATGATATAGTATATCTGTATCACCAAGCAGCATTTAGGAACACCGCTTTCTGTGGTATAAAAAGTCCACACCTGCATCATCATCAAAGGCTCAGGATCCACATCCTCTCAGGTAAAATAATGACCAACGAAGTCTCTGACAAAAGGAAATGTGGTGAAACAAAAGGGGTCTGAATACTTTTGTAAGACTTGCAGAGCATCAGTGGTGCAATATGACCAATACCGGTTGAGTGCTGAACCCCACTTAAACAGCTTTAGTATATCTTGGCAGTTTTTGGCTGACCTATGATTTAATCAACACTTTCTGTGGACTTGAGCGGGATTGTGTTGGAGAGAATTGTTTGATGGATTGCCATGACAACAGCTTCAGGCGGAACATTGAGAGAAGACTGCGAAAGCGCCTATGTGTGACAACTGAAGTGTGATGGGCTACTTCTCTGACTATGAGCATTGGGTTGTGAGCTCCTAAGTGGCTGGTCTTGAGTAGCATCACCCAAGTGATTCTTAGCTAACCGACAATGTAGCAGCCAGAGAACAGGGGATTTCCAGAGACGTCGAGGAACATTACTGAAGATGTGGACCTGAAAAACTATAATGACTGTCCTCCTCTGAGACCATCATAGACTATGGACTGTTGTTTGTTCTCTCAAATAAGTTGAAACGATGTAGTTATTTCAACTCTTAAAGAAATGACTGTCCATCCATCAGTCAATAATAACCACTGTGTGAATGTAATAACTTGAACTATGCGTTTTGTATCAGCTCTGATGAGAGGTCCTAACACAGTAAATGAACTGATCATCGGTTGATTGGTCGGCGTCTAATCACGCATTGTCTTCAAATATTTAACAATACTTGGACAGAACAGCGTTTTCCTAACCTTTATCTTAAAAACACCGTGCTGCACGACATTTCTTTGACTGTCCCTAGTACCGTATTAGATGGAAGTAAGCTTTTAGGAATCCTAGACGTTATCTAAAAGAAGTTAAAAAAAATTGCCCATGTGATAGTTAGTGATCTTCATTATTGTTTTTATTTGTTTACGCGAGTGCCCCATGGTACCGGACGTGCTCCATTAAGTCTAGGCCTGGCGTGTTTAGTTTGGCAGGCACAGACAGACGTGAAGCAGAGCACAGAATGCTGCTGTGCCAACCCAATAGATCTACACTGTTATCTCTATTGCCTGGTGTGTGTACGTGTGTATGTCTGTCTGTGTGTCTGTGTTCCACAGACCCATTCTGTAATTCTCTACAGGGCTGGAGAATTACAGTATTATTTTCTTCAATAGAGATTACCTTACTTACATTTGCTTATGAATACAACAAAGGCTAATTCACTTGCACAGGGCTAATCAGCATCCGAGGAAGTGGAAAGTGGAACTCAAAACCCATTAGCTAGATCGCTAAATATATTGTTCTGCCAGTTTGCCGTGTAATTGATTAATCTAACAGTAAATGACCTGTCTTTAAGGATCTTTTCAGCATGCGATGTTGTCTGTGTGCAATCACCTTGACTGGCAGATGGGGTCATTATATCCTGTAGGGGTGTCATTTCCCCTCCTGAGGAACATGCCCGCAGATGCTTGGGGTGTACGTTTTAGGCCTGGCATGTCTTTCACTCAGTAGGAAATGTCCTTAATTTGACAATGTAAAGCGGTGGTATAGAAACCTTTTTTTGGCTTACTAACTGAATTAGCTTTTGACAGTACGTTTGCCCTGTGAAAGTACCACACCACAGCCTCGTCAAGCAGTGGCTTAACAAAAGCTAGCCTAGCCTATAAAATATACAAAAACACTTTTTTTCCCCTGTCTAATTATCCTTGCTTTACGGACAGCTGGTTGGCGTTAAATAGAGCGCCGCGTTTGGCTGTGCAAAGTTTGTTAGTCTACAAGCAACACAAGCAGACTAGGTTATCCATTCTTGTGTATTATGGCCCTGTGACGGTTGATCTTTGAATGGGAGAAACATGATTGTATGTTGCAAAAGTTTGTCCAATCACAAACACAGGATTGTGAACCCAAACGTTATACATTCATAATGGGCGTGTTCATCTTCTGGATGCCAACCCCCCTTCACCTCTGTTGCCCCCAGAGCCTGTGATTGGTCACAACAGTGACTTTGACTGCCTGTGATTTGAAATCCTTTATGAGGTAGGGAAACTGGTGCCGCATGTCTAGAGGCTATGTCACTGTGGATTATTCAGACCCATTCATTGTGTTGGCCGGATCGAATCAGAATCAGCTTTATTGCCAAGTAGGTTTACCCAAAACCTGCATGACCTATAAGACACTCCTCGTTTAAAAGCGTTTTGCAACGTTTCATATTTTCTGTTAGATTTGCCATCTGGCATTGTGGTCAAGCAAGTAGGCCTTTACTCCTCTGTCCAGAGACCATCATTCCAGAAGTCTTAGAGACCTTGGCATCTTAGGTTCTTAGAGATTTCTAGAATAATCTTCTGGTCAACTCTTCCCAGAGGTCTGGAATGTTCTTTGTAGTTGATCCTTTGGAAATTGATATGATGTGTTTCAGATTTCTTGGAAATGGCGTTTCAAACCCTACCATGGGCAAAGAATTTTATCTTTATTCCGAGGTCCTCGGATATATACGTTTTATTTTAATCTGGAGATGACATGTTTCTACTGAGCCATACAGTTAAGACCAACCCAGAACAAGTTTCTAAATCTCATGGAAGGATGGACTCTTCCAAGTTAATAATTTTCTTATTTGTACCACTACTTTTTCTTCTGCATTCTGAAATAACTTTTCTGTATATTTTGGTTAAATGGTCTCAAAGCTACATATTTTTGTTGGGTTACCTGTATCAACGATTGTGGTTAGAATTTCTCTGAAATATCCATGTGTCTGCCTATTGCAATGGGAATAGTGAACACGGCAGTCCAGTTCGGTAGCGCATTTCCTCCACAGTGCTCTTGTCCTTCTCAGTAGGTCAGTTCTCGCCTCAGTCGCAGCCTCATGAGAAGCCATTTACCCTCGTAAACCTTACGGCTCACACACACTACATAACATTCCACAATGAATATGGTAACGTGACGCACCGAACGTTGGTAGAGGTTCTCCAACCTAGTGACTGCGAGCAAACTTCCGTACGAGCATTTAGTCAAGACATAACAGGACACGATTGAAACCAGTCCTCGCGTTGAGCACCCGTCACGGAGGCCTGTGCCAGGCCAAGGCACACGTACGCAGGCTCACAAACGGACACACTTAATCGTTAAGACGCTCACCGCTTGTAGGAGATCTTAAATCAATCGTGGGTTTGGCTTCGCTTTGGACCAGAGTGACGTGTGCATAGGCACAAACACACAGCGTACACTAACCCTTCTACATTCACTATGCCAGGTACATGCCAAATACCAGTTGGTCACCTCTAAATATACACTTGCATCCTCTGGCTCACTCCTTCACACCACCATGATGCATCTATATCAGGCCCTCACATAGCCTGAGGCTGGAGTCCCAAGTGACCCTCTGCTTTGAATGTAGCTCTCTAGTTTTAATATAAAGAACCTGCCAAACTTGGGGCACTAGCAAGGGAATGAGTTGGCATTTTTGGAAGTTTTTTTCTTTTTTCAACAGGACTGTGATGTGTGATTGCAGTGCGTGCTCCTGGATGAGAATACTTTTACAGTGGAGATGTTATTGGGTCAAGTAAGTAATGTAATGGCTTTAGCATCACCCTGCAATATAAAATCTTCTCTAAGAAACGGGGGTTAAGGCAGGATGGAAATGTATCAAGCCAGCGTGAAGGGGGGAGTGAGCAAAGGAGGGAGCAAGAAAGGAGGTCAGTAAACTGTTTGCAAATTGAATAACACTTGTCAGGGCTTCAATCCACAAAGAGCTGAGTTCTAAGTTTAGTCATGGCTTTAGTGAAATATGAGATCTGGCTACCTAGCTCTAAGCCGATTTAACAGATGACTTGATGTCCTGCCTGTTGGTTTGTTAGGTTGTTTCCTAAAGCCCGCCCCATATAGTGCACTATATTTAATTAGATCCTATTTAAGCAAATTTTCTCAGTCTAAAGCACAACCCATCCATTGTATTTGCCTGTAACTGCTGCTAATGCAACGGCGTCTCCCTGATTTCCTGTCTCACCTGCTCCGCTTCGGTACATAAGGTGTTAATAGCATCCATCACATCAGAGGAAATTTACCGGGAACCTTTTGTGCCATTTTTAACCTTTACAGCGGTGTGTGCTCATTCACACTGCCACGTGCTTGTGTCAATGTTGTGTGTGTGTGGGTGCTTGTGCGCACTTGCCTCTGTGTGTGTGTGTTTTGTGTCGTGGTCTCGGCGTGATGAACCTGCCTGCCACACACAGCGTTCTCCCCATCCCCTCGGCTCCTTCCTCTGTTCTGTGATGTCTGGAACACCGTGTCCTCGCAGGGAAATGTCACGCTACCCTGACAGCTCTCCTGTCTCCCCCTCCCCAGTCTTCGCCATACCCTCCTGTCCTCTGTGTTCTTTCTACCTCCTCGCTCCCGGTTTTATCCTCGCCTACAGTGTGTACCTCCGACACGGAACGATCAGTTCTTTCTCTGCCACTGTCTCGCCCTTCTTTCTCTGACTCCCCGATCTTACTTTTCTCCTGCTCTGCTAGTACTCCATCCTTTATGGAGTATTAGCTGCGCCTAGCCTTTTGGAGTATTAGCCGCGCCTAGCCTTTTGGAGTATTAGCCGCGCCTAGCCGTTTGGAGTATTAGCCGTGCCTTTTGGAGTATTAACCGCGCCTAGCCTTTTGGAGTATTAGCCGCGCCTAGCCTTTTGGAGTATTAGCCGCGCCTAGCCTTTTGGAGTATTAGCCGCGCCTAGCCTTTTGGAGTATTAGCCGCGCCTAGCCATTTGGAGTGTATCATCTGCACTGTTAACTGAGACAACAGTTCACATTTTAGAGTTGTTCTCAAACGGATTTTGGCATTGGTGCCTTTGATACTTTCCCAGATTTGTTTTAACTTGTGGATACTAATTACAGGTCTGTGTGGAGGGTTAAGGTTAGGTATTTTTGTTAGCCACCATTAGCGCATCACTGCATCACTCCAGCGACGCCACATAGCTCTGCAGTGCTGCTGTATAAATGTACGCCAAGGCTCCCTCTCCTTGCTGTCACATTACCGGAGACCTTTCCAACTGCAGTGCACCATCTGGTGCTCCCCCCCCCCACACACACACCTGTCCCCCCTCCTTATGTCATGACTCTCATACTCCTTCCTGTCCTTTCTGCTGGGTGGGCCGGTGACAGGAAGCGCTATGACAGAAATGCACAGTGCTTCGACGTGTCCCATTTCACACGTGCACTCTGCAACTGTTTACTAATGCATTCGTATTTCATTTGTTATTCATTATTGTTAATCTCCCCCGAAACACCTTCTGAAGTAAGGGTTAGGGTTAATTGCCTTGCTCTCGGCCACAGAAACAGATTTTCACACATTTTCTTTTCATGGATTCAAAGTAGTGATCTTTCAGTGACTTGGCAAATCCTCTAACCACTAGGCTGTGGCTGTCCTTATGTATATGTGCCCAGATCCAGCTCATTGTATACATGTGGGGTCTCTACAATTCAATTCTTGCTTGGGTGTTTATGGCTTAGTTCTTAGTCTATAGAAAAGATGTCCAATTGTACATTAGGATAGAATCAAGGCCTCTTTTAGGTTTAGGGCTCATGGGTTAGGTTTAGCCGTTAGGGCTAGGTTAACCTCAGGTGCAAAGGTTAGGTTATTGAGGTTAAGATTAGTGTCCCCATCAAAGATTCCACAACAAACTTGTGTGTGCATGCATGGAGAATGGTCAGATGGGTCTGTCAGGCTTTCCTTCGCCGTCTCTGTTTAATAGATTCATACAAACACAATCTCTTTCCACAATGTAATCTATTTAACAATTCCGTGGCAGTAGTGTTTAGGGGCCATCAACTCTGTTCGAAGACGGTCTGAATATCTCTGGATATTCATTTGTTCACCTCGGACACTGTGTGGCACACGGAAACAACCGTGGCAAGGTTTCAAGCCAGCGTTCTCCCAATCTGAGGCTGTTTAATGTCAATAAGTTGAGGAATGTGTGACAAAGGCACAACGCCTTATCGTCTTATCACGTCACTGTCATGTGCAACATACAGTCCCCATCCTCAACAGCACCCTAAACCCTTCATGACGCATTACTTACTACCGGAGCCCGTTCCGAATAAGGTGGCATTGGGACGGAGTCTGTCTTATCACGTTTTCAGTCCTGTATCGTGTGCAGGATATGAGACGGTAGGCTACAGATTAGCTACCGTTGACCGGAACAGACTGTCCCAGCTTGTAGACGGCTAAGCTGCTTAACATAGATAGATCAACCGTATCTGTGGGCACTTAGGAATGTTGTCTCTGTGTACTACAATGGATTGTAAGGTATCTCTCTTGGCAGTGTGTGAGCTTGGGAGGGAGGGTGTCGGGGGGCGGGTGGGGTCAGTGGCTGGCTGACTTTGGGACGGGTTTTGTCTGAGAAAGAGGAAGAGACTACTGTAGATCCGGTTGTTGATGGATAAACAGTGCCTGTGTCTGCTAAGCAGATCTGAACGATATTTTACAATGGTGTCAGTTGTAATAATAGTAGTAGTAGTTGTTGTTTTTGTAGTACAAGATGTTCCTTCAGTGGTGACTAAGTGACTGGGATCATGTGGGTTTGGGGGGGTGTGATTGAACACAACAGAACACAGAGCATAGAGGCCAGTTATAAGATGGTGGCTTAGGATTTCACCTGTCATCCTCATGATTGGGGTCAAAATAAAAAATCTACATTATGCATTAGAAGGTAGAATAAGGTTAAGTTTAGACACATTTGGTTACCGAGGTTAGGGTTAGTATAAATAAAAACCCTAATGCCAATGATTTTTAGATAGATTCAGTTTTTCTGTATTTTCAAATGAAGCTACCTTTTTTAACTACTTCTATTGTTTGTTTTTTTATGAAAATCATTGTTCAGTGTTTTCCTTTATTGGCTTAACTTATTTAAAGTAAATTAATATATATCATAGATATTTGAAACATATACGTTTTCTAAACACCTGTTGCCAATGTGTGTTTGTTTGCATGTTACAATGATCTGTGACTCAGCACATCTTCGGCACTAACACCGCTCTGTAGAACAGTGTGGGACGTGGAGATGGAGCAGTTACGTTCACCTGTTGTCATGTGACTGAAACCGGATCAGTTGGGCATATGACACATCCTACCTTCACCCGATGATATGGGTACAAGTGTCACTTCTGAACAGATCCAATATCGGATTGCTCACCGGCGTTCCTAACCACAACCAACTGATATAGGACAACAGCTGATCCTGGACCAGACTCCCCTAACAATGACCTTCCAAAGACGTTGTTTACAATGTTTGGATCGCTACAACCACGGTGAACTGAGCTGCCGTGGTAGCTGGCAATGTGTGTGCTTCATTTGACGGTTTCCCTCATGAAAAGCACCAGCTTCCTGTGCGTTGTGTTGTGCCCTCATGGCTCCATGTGACTCCTCTCTGCGTGTTCACCAGGAGAAGGGAGTGACACGTGGGCTTCTGATGCATCCAACGCCTTTTGAAGGTCAATGTCTCTCACATCCATCTGTGGGAAAAAGAAAAAAGTTTTTATCACCGCTCACAGGAAGGATTCCTTTTCCCCGTCCTAAATGCAACCCTGTTCCCCACAAAATGCACTGCTTCTGGAGCCTTATAGCTCCCTTAACGTGAACTATGGGCATTTGGGAGTCGAGCCATGGAAGGAAAGTCAGACGGATGGGTGGTGTCTCTTTGGGTTTGTGCTGCCATGGAAACGACGCTGTGCGGCAGCAACCAGACACGATGAG
Organism: Novumbra hubbsi; assembly: GCA_016801125.1. Taxonomy (NCBI): domain Eukaryota; kingdom Metazoa; phylum Chordata; class Actinopteri; order Esociformes; family Umbridae; genus Novumbra; species Novumbra hubbsi. Next base: position 64,156 of record JACXGK010000733.1, read on the forward strand.
ACTAATTAATTTTTGTAATTGCGGATCATTGCTGGCTCACAACCGGGACTGTTGCTGCTGTCTCAGAGTCAAAGAGAGGACCCTAGCCATAGTTAACCAAAGATAAAGGTCACCTAGTGTTATTCTGATCTCACTAGTTAAAACCAAAGGTTATTCGACGTCGGAGTTTCTGTTGGATCATCAAAGCAAGTACATTTCCCTCACGTTTTCAGGCCGTGACCAGCTGCTGTTTCAGGTCTGTCACAGAGCCCGCTGCGCTGGGTTGCATCTCAGTTGCTGTGAAGACGGATGCGTGATTCGCGGCTTTGTGTCATACTTTTGAATGTCCAATGAAGCATAGCCAGTAGCTGCCCGGTCACAGGAGGTGTGTTGCGTAGCGAATGGAAGCTGGAGGCACGATGCCTCTCAACCCGAGTTGGATGTGGGCGTCTCTGCGTCGGTACATGCTTGTGGCACCGTCACCGGCGTCGGGAGGGCTTTCCCGGAAGCGTGCCCTCCAAGCGGCTGGCTGCCAACACCACTGCCAGGGAAAAGAACGAGAAATCACGCCCCCGTCAAAACGTCCGTTGGTGTCTTTGAGGGGAGAAATCGGTGTGTGCTTTTCACGGTGTTCGCGGCGGGGGGGGTGGGGGGCTGCGTGGGGGGCGGGGGGTGGGTTAAGCGTGGGGTTTGGGGGCTTCCTGTCAGCACAAGTGATGACAATAATTTGGGTTTTTATGATGTTTGCGTGTTGCGGTGTATTTTATATATGATGGATGACGTTACGAGTGGGTGTGTGTGTGTGTGTGTGTGTGTGTGTGTGTGTGCGTCTACCTGTCTCCACGCGCATGTGCACCGTAAGACACCCAACCTGATGACCTCTGAACTCTAACTTTGCTGCTCTACGGTAATAAAAAAAGCTTTTTTTGGTTTGGTCACCAGGAGTGTCAGTTTATAGGAGTGCCAGCCTCGTGTCTAATCTGGGGACCCTTTTCACTCCAACAGTAAGGGAGTCTCTCTCTCTCACTCACACACTCACACACACACACACACTTATACCTGACACCCTTCTGTGCCAAAATAGCACTTGCTGTAACTGACACATTAGCAGAGCACGGATCACCTTGCCTGCATTATTTACTGCACTCTAATGAATTCCCGCCATTCCTTTGCCTGCCATATCTGCCCCCCCCTCCACACACACACACACACACACACAATGTACCATGCGTACACAACCTAAACAATTTGCACTTTTTCGCACACACACATTTCCCATCACCTCTCCTTGTCTCCTCAACCCTTGCCTTGGAGGTCTGCTGTTATTGGCCCCTGCTGCCATCTTTAGACAAGCCTATTTATACTGTCATCAAAGAGTTTGATTGGCCACTTCGTCAGCAGGCAACTTGGAGTACGGGAAGTGAAAGCTCCGGTGTTCTTCCCAAGTCATTCCCATCGTGCATTTGGTAATTGTTCCTTTGAGGTATCAGAATGTCTTTTTGAGCGTTTTAACGTAATGTCAGTACGCTGTGTAACTCTGATGACCGGTCATTTTGTTAGAACAAACACAAAAGTCGTCTCTGGATTGAAGTGTGGTATTTATGTGTTCTGTTTTTAGGTGAAGCTTAGTGAAGTGTTTGGCCTACTGAGGTAATGGAGTGCAGAGGTGAAGGTTAGCTTAGATACAACATGAAAACCCATTTCTTATTTTACTAACATGATGTGCTTTTGGTAGTCCATTGATGTAATTGATATGTCACTACTCGTCTGCATATGTTGCTATAGTATCCAGAGTAGAACTGGGTTGATCGCTGCCCTCTCATTAACATTTCTAGACACCTTTTTCCCAGGATATTTTTGGGGATGGAAGCTATAGCATTTGGTAGAAAAATAAACAAATGGAAACGTATGTGGCCAAATATTTCTATACGTAATGAAACGCACAGACATATTTGGCGCTGTAACTATTAGTTCTGCTTTTTAATGAAAACCCATTCAGAGGAAATTGACACAACACACTTCTTGTTTGAGGGCAGTTCTTCTGTGGTAGTCTCATAAGTGCAGCCCCTTGTTTAGAGCAGGACAGTTGGCTATTGGCTACTGGATTTCCCCTTGATGGCCTACTGTGATTCCTGATGGCCAATTGCACAACATACAAACATAGAACAGAGCACATCATGGATAATGGATAAGCTTATAATCTACTGACTATACGCATTCCTTAATGGTAACGAAAGCATCTCGACTAAACGAGTGAAATGAGTTGAATGAACAGATTGGATGAGATGAGAACAATATACTTTATTTATATTTTAATTGCGTGTGATTAATTAATCAATGAATGTAGATTTAATAACATCTACAGTACCCCCCAGAATTATTGACGCCCTCAGTAAAGATTATCAAAAAGGTTTTCAGAAACCATCAAGAAATCAAACCTTTGGTCAGAGCCCACCCACGGCATTGCTGGATCAGGCAAATGCTAGGGGCGCTGTTCATCCATGGGGGCCAAAACGAGCTGCGTGAAATTGGCTGCATTGCAAGGGGGGCTCCAGCTAAATTCTTGCCTAGGGCACCATATTGGTCAGGGCCGGCCCTGTTGTGGTTTTAGCTTAACGCATGTTACTAACACCAAGACTAAATTAATTATTAAACAGAATCTAACTCTAGAATAACCACACACAGTTACACAAAAAATCTCACAGTATTTTTTGTAAGTATCACAGACCACTATAGTCAGAATATGTTAAACGCTCTTCTGGGACATGGTGTCATGAGGTCTTTCACGTGAGCTTGGTGCCGAATGATCAATGCAATCCTAAGCCTTTCATTAGGGACTCTTTTATATGGTAAGCCATGTATTATTTGACTTTGTACCAACTGATGTACAACTTTAACCCTTCAATCAGCAATTCAGCGGGTACATTCTTTTTTTCACAGAGAAAGTGGGCAGAGTCACTGACCGAGAAACTGAGAAAGCTGAATTAGGACGGAAGTCTTGGCATCATAATTCTTACTACTGTGGACTGTGGACCGCTGGCAGCCATATATGATCCTTTTATTGTCTGAAATAAAACTACAACTGAAGGAACTCTTGGCTGGAGCAGTCAAGTTACCCTGCTAGAGGGGGGGAGGGTGGAGAGGGTGGGAAGAGTGTTTTTCACACACCGCTAGCCATGTGAAAGTGTGAAAGGAATCCAAAGATCACTTCAAGGTTGGTTTGATTAGGCTGAAAGGGCTGGCCTCACGGATCCTCCTGATCCCGCCGGCTTACATTCGACGCCGCGCGGATATGAGGCTTGAAAGGGAAGCCGAGCGGGGAAAAGGGACCGTCCGGGATGCAGGAGTCACGCGGCCTGTCAGCGCGGAGCTGAACCGCTTCACTCCATTCCTCCACATTCCAATTAATGTTCATGTTTACTGTGGTGAGAGATACAATTTTCTCTACCAGTATGGCTTGGATATGAATATGGGCGGGGGTGTGTTTCTGTCTGTCTGTAGGCATGTCTCTCGGTACTGGGCTGTGTGTGTGTGTCTCCCTGCCCGAGCTTAAAGGTCAGTTCCTTCAGGGTCAGTGCTTTGCTGTGTATGTGTGACAGCTGGGGCCCTCCTACTCCGACTTGATGTGAGGCATCGGTTTCTTACTATCATTCTGCACATGATGTTCTTCTGACAGCTCAGTGGGTTCATTAACAGACATGTGATGCACGACGACCCTTGGCCTGTATTCGGATGTTCACACATGTGTACTGCTTCAAATGACCGTACCCGATATTGCTTACTTACTTATAGTCTCTACCGAGACATCGTTTCCAAATGTTTTGTGGGAAGAATATTAATAAATTATTTGTATATTTTTTATTATGGATATTTTTTCGACATGATCCGAGTTTGAATGACAGACAGTGCAGTGCTTAGTTAATCTTTTGCAGGTAACTATTTGATGAGGGTAGTCTAATTACTCTCTCTGAGACAGATGGGCTGTTGCTTAGGGCCACATGGGAAAATAAACCGTTCAGGTGGCAGGATTTATTTGGGTCATGATTGACCTGTATTGCCCATCTGCCCTTCATCTGTCGGGGGTCCGTTTTGGAACAGAGGGAGACCGGGGGTTGGTGGTTTGGGGTGCTTAGCGATGATCTCTCCGGGCATTTTCTTGCCCCAACCCTGGAGAACCACTGAACGGGCAGGTTCTCGAACTATAATTCTGCTTGCTCTATTCTAAATATTAGCTGGATAAAAAGCTTAACTGCGGTAGTCACCCATGGGGTGGAAAAGAAAGCCTACTGGACAGTAGATCTCCAGGAAGAGGGTCGGACAGCCTTGATCTAGAGCAGGGGTGGGCAAATATTTTGGCTCGGGGGCCACATCAGGATTTTGAAATGAAATGGAGGGCCACATTTGTTTTTGTAATTTGTTAATCATAATTGATTTGGAGGCCAGAAAAGGGCAAAAGTTAAAAAATACATTACATATGTACAGTAGATCCCATATAATGTGTAAATAGTTAAAATTCTGACTCAGATGTATACGAATGGGCTGGTGAGTTGGTTTTTTAATTCCCCATTCCGTGGGCCGGATGGGACAGCCTCGCGGGCCGCATTTGGCCCTCAGGCCGTAGTTTGCCCACCCCTGATCTAGAGTCATGTTGCCGATGATCCTTTTTGCGGACTGTGAATTTAATTTGCGGTGTAACCCTGCAGCAGACGGACCCAAACCAGACGGTGATTTACTCTAGATGTCCAATTCTTTTCGATTATAACATTATGTTCCTTTCACTCAAGATCCCCTGCAGGATCTACAACTGACTTCCTCAGGCCGAACAAAGCTCAGCAAATCTTCCGCCTCCATAAATGTTTCATTATTCTTAAGAGCCCCATGCTTTCAAACCACAAGTCAGGTTTCCCCTCGAAGAGAGTTCGGATCACAAGGCAGGAGGAAAGACAACTTGGCGGTTGGCCTGCCCCCATAGATCTTTGAATAATTCAGTTGGTCACTCTATGACTCGTGGTATTTGGTATTTCCGTTAAGCCTTTGAATTCCTAAGTCACACGACCGCCTTCTAGAATGACGATCTCTACAATGTCTTCATTGTTGTTTAGGGTCTTTATGGTCTTGGGACTCGAGCCACATGTACAACTCAGGATGGGGGGAATTCGCCTCACGGCCGAATGGGGGTCGTTCGTGATGATTTGGGAAAATGTTTGGGATCGTGGAAAATCCCTTGGGTCACGTTTAGTGGGAAGTACGTGTTGTTCTAGTTCCTGCACTCTCCGGACTTGGACCCAATTTGATTCTTTCTTCCTGAAGCGTTTTGAGGTTGAGGGCTGCGACGATGCCCCCAGATTTGACAATGCACTGCTTGTTTGCGTTTTGCTTCTACAGCAATATAAAAAGAATATACATGTAGTTGTATTTTTGTGTGTGCCCGAGGTACATCGACATAAATAAATACATCTGACGTAAATCCATTACACTCTAGTGATGTAGCTAGGAACCTTTGGCGTTCTTATTCGATTAGTTGAATACAGACGGTTTCTCACTAGGGCTCTGTGTGAAGCCGGATGTGGTACAAACCATCCCTCTGGTAAAGACCCAATACAGGTGAGTGTGAAAGTGTTCAATCCAGGCAGCTAACATGGGCTAGCTGAGCGGTGAGAGCAGCAAGGCAGGCTGGGTTGACAAGGAGCTGGGCCAGGAACAGCAGGGGGCGTATGGTTGGGTGCCAGAAGCACGGCTGCTGCTAAATATGTCCGGTCTGGACCACCATAAATAGAAGGGGTCAGTCCAGGATACCTCCTCCCCTCTGCTCGCATTGTTTTGAGGGGAAAGCGTGGGTCTTTTGTGTAGACGCTTATGCGTCTGTGTCTATGTGAATGTCTCGCGGCATTAGTGGTTGAGATGGTTGCTTTCGCTCACATGGCGACTTTGTTGGACCCATGTTGTTGGGAGGTGCTAGTGGACGTTGTCACGTATCGCCGTTGCTTAGCATTTTTCCACGGACCAGCCGTGCCCGCAAAAGTAGACCAGGTTGTATTTAAGCACATTTACTTGTGGTCGCTTTACAGTAAAACCCCGGAAGATCTTGTTGTTCAATGCCAATAACATCCTATTTGATGTTGACACACTGTGTTCTCGTAAAAATGTGTCAACATGGGAAAGACCACGGCCTCCATGATTCAGGAGCGTGTGTACACTGGCCTCAGGGGTTGCGTACATATGGAGTTTTGCCTTATAGGTGCCGCACAGGGTAATGCAAGAAGGAGAAAAAGCAATATCATGCTGTGTTTCGTAACTCGGATCTAAAATGCTTCTTACTGTATGTTTAGTTTGGCTTCATACTAATTCTGTATAAGAAATATTTGCTCCTGTCTTTAGGCCAATAATATCCCTGCATTCACAAACAAGTGTTCAGTAAGCACTGTGCTCTGATGGATGTTTACTTTTCTACAGGACCAGGTCCATTAGCAATATAAAAAATTATATTCATAATATTTATAAAGATTACAATGTTGTTGCTTGCCTCTGCTCAATCAACTGAAGAAGGAAAAAATAGACGGCCCAATCAAAAAAAAAATGCCAGCGTTTTTGTGAACACTGATTTCTTTGACTTAACGCCAGTATGGTTCAGTTGTTATCTCAATATTTCATTAGAATTTTGAACTCTGGGCAAGTCCATACATCTGTCATTGGGGTTGTCGATTCCTTCTCTAAAACCTGCTGCGTTGGGTGACATCAACAACCAGAGCAGAAACCCCGATCAGAAAAGATGCTATGCCCTGGAGAAAGGTACACAACCCTAATTCCTTCTATGTATTTGTATGTGCGTGTAAACCTCTCTCCCAGCCTGTGTGTGTGTGTGTGTGTGTGTGTGTGAGAGACCATGCCTGCCTGCAGACCTTTGAGTGTATCTCCCCAGAAGTGGAGGGCTTGTCATGTGCATGTATTAGCATGTCATCCATTCTAAGAAGTGGTTTGATGTGCCAGCTCCAGCAGAAAGAAACACATGAGTGTGTTTGACCAGTCCCTCAAAACCCTAGGTGACTGTGAAGACGATACCCTCCTGAACAAAGAACGACCTCAACCAAGCGCTTGTTGTATTTTCCGCTTTGGACTGGCAACAATAAAGTCTTGTTAATAGTCTGTATTCGGCGGTATTTGAAAGTGTAAGTCTTTTGTTGGAAAAAAGGAAATTACATTTTTTCTCTTTTGAACAATGGTCATTGTGTTTCCGTCACTGTCTTGTTGCCTCAGATTCCAGTAAGAGACTGGGTGTTTTTCCCCATTCTTCTGAACAGTACGGCTTGTACAGAGACAGACCGAGGCCATCCTGTTGTCTCGTGACAAGGTCTGCAAAAAAAAGGCACAATACAATCACTTTCATGGAAGATTGGAATCCTTCGTCACAGTCAATCCTTTCTAATTATACCTCTTGCAGCACCTTCACCGTGGGCGGGCTGCGCGTGTACCCGGAAGGATGGTTTTACAAGAACCCCGTTGCATAATCCAGACCAACAACAACACCGTATCGGAAGTGTTTGCCCACTTGAAACTCTCTCTAAGAGGGTTTGAAAACTGGCAAGCACATCCCAGTGATCGGTGCATCTCGTCAGTGGAAAAACAGGATACATGACTGTGCTGTGGTATGTGCAGGATAAGGAAATACACACACACACACACACACACACAAAGAGTGTTCAACCGGACAGCGGGGGGAACACCTTATATCAGGGAAATACGTTGACTCAGATCCGGACCCTAGACACCTTCCTCCACTCTCTCAATCGAACAACAATAAGGTTCTGGTGGTTTAAATAGAACACCCTCAGGGGAACATCTACAACGTAAACATCTATCTCCAAGGAAACATACAGTATCTCCTCCCAACCCCCTGCCGGGTCATTTATTTGCCCACTTAATGAGATCATCGAAAGGACAATACAAATTCATTCCATTACATTACTGTTATTGTCCTCTTTTGGTTTCCTGGGTAGAGTGACAATTCTGTGGAAACATGGTTTAGACGATGAACCCTTTCTGCCGGCTTGCTCAGGTTCCTTCAGGGTGTTAATTCCCGGGTTCATTCTTATTGTCCTAGTTATGAGGGTAGACTAAGCAGTATGTCATGAGTTCATGTGTAGTACCGTGCCAATGTCGTAACCCGGTAAGAAACCCCGCATGGTTGCATTTTACTACTCGGTTGTGCTGGAAAGGAGTTTTCTACAGAATGAGCGCTTCCCGTTGCCTTCCTGTCCCGTAAGTGAGTCCATATAGCCAGCTAGACTAGACAACCGAAACAAACGCTCGGATGGGGAGAGGCTGGATAACGGGAAGGCAGGAATACCAGGGAAGCTGGAATGGAGGGATGTGTAGTTCTACAGTGTGTGTGCGCGTGTGTCCTGTCAGCCTGATGTTGTAGGTTCCGTGGTCCCTCTACTCTCCGCCAGAGAAAAATGGCAACAGGAAGCCACCAACCTTGTCAAGGCCCATTGTTGTTTCAGGTTCACTGGGTTGACTCCAACTCCTGTGTTCCAAAATAATGTCCGCCAACCAATCTGTTGTTACATACCGTTAGTAGTGCTTAGAAACGGAAAGGGAGGGCCGGAAGACTGGGGAGAGCAGGGGACCTGGGCCGGGGAAGGCCGGACATGGTGCAAAAAGGGTGAGTACAGAAACAAGGGAGGAAAGTCGCCACAGCTAGCTATAGCGTAAACATTAGATGAAAATATTTTCTGTACTTTTTTCTATTTTTTTCTTTACATCTTGTTGGTTGGATATCTCTTCCCGTCAGTCAGATGTTTGCTTTTAAATCTCTGTTTACATTGGCTGCAGATGAAGGGAGGAGTGGGGACAAAGTTTATCGGTTCACTGGCTTAGAGTTTACTGGAGGGAGACGACCCTAGAAATCCACATAGGTGACATGGAGGTGACACATCAGTGGACTGCAGTGTCATGCCTCCCTCCGGTCAGAATACTCTGTGCCTAGTTGGCCTGGTTACACTGACCTGTTCCATAGTCCACTGTCTTTCATAACATTGTCATTGTTTGTGACATGAGGATAATGCCGTCTGACACATTGGCTTAGGAAATTCTGACCATTTTCGTTTAGGCATCCACCGAAGCTGAAAATGTAACCAATTCATCAAAATGTTGATGACGTGTCCATAAAACACCGGATAATTAACAATTGATCTTTTTAATATTTAGTTTTTCTCATTCTGTGTTCCCTTCAAGTGTATTTAGTATGGTCAACATTTAATGTTGTAAATACAGTGTGGGACCAGATCAGTGGGATAATGCTAAACCAGTTGAAACAGCCGCAGACAGAAGCAAACTAATAACAAGCGACGGAGAGGAAGAAAACCCACCTGTGCTCCTACGAACACACACCACAAACCTCACGTACGACGCTCCGTTTTGATGTTTCTCGCTAATGGTCCGGTCTATGGCCTTCGTTTGAACTTGATCATGAGTTATCGACAAAACCAAACAAGCATGCATTTCTCTCCGGGACGTGGACTTGAAAGTGGTGGCCAACGACAGGCCGGAGAGAGGGGTTGGAGTGGGGCTTGAAGAGGGGCCGCTCCCCTCGGCTCTTCCACAGTGACCGAAGAAGGGAAGTGGCAGAGAACGTAAACACCGGCTGCGTGTGATGAACCGCATGGCCCTCGACACACCAGAAAGAGCATACTCACTGCAGACATGGATGGAGGATATCCCTTTCTTCCTCCATCTTAATAGCAGCTGTGTATGTTCAGTGTGGTGTGCGTGTGTGTGTGATGGGGAAGTGAGAAGGGAGACTACATCGGGGGAAAAAAGCCTGTTGGGTCTGTTGAAAGCCAATGAGAACAGATGAACCGACGCTGCTGTGTGATCCCATGTTGTTTATTCTCTCTTACTGAATTGTTTTACAGGTCGGTTAGCTTGAGCTATTCAAATCCACTTTAAATAACAATGATATGATTTACGTTGAAAATTACGATTTGACGGAATGTCCTTGGTACCGTTGTTCCTTAACATCGTTTGTCATTTGTTAAAGAGGCATCTTATTTGTAAACCTATGCAAGTGTTTTTTTGGGGGTTTCCCAATCCTGAATTTCTTTCTTAGTAAATGTTGTTGTTGCTTTGCGTATCTGTCAGGTGATTCACCAGTTAGTTAACACATTTAGTACACAGTTGGTACTGCCAGACCAGCAGGAAGATGTGGAGGCAAAGGCAAGAGCGCACGACTCCGCTTAGTTCACAACTTATGCAAAGACATTTTGGATTTAATTGTGTCTGTGTGTTTCTAAATGCAGGCATGCACCGATGTAGGTCTCAGTGCATATATATGTACATGCGGTTTACATTCAACTTTGCCAAACAAATATAAACTCAGTTGTTCACCTGTTCACATTTAACCCTGATAAACATTCCCCGTCCATAGGTCCGTTAGGATCATCACTTTATTTCAAGAATGTGAAATGACTGAATAATAGCAGTGATTTTTCTTTTCTTCTTCTGCTTTTATTTCTTTCATCACATTTCCAGTGGGTCAGAAGTTTACGTACACTCATTTAGTATTGGGTCGCGTGCTGTTTGTGTCAAACGTTTCATGTAGCCTTCTGCAAGCTTCCCACAATAAGTTTGGCCCATTCCTTCTGACAAAACGGGTGTGACTGAGTCAGGTTTATCCTCCTCCTTGCTGCCAACAAATATTTTATAGTTTTGAGGTCACAGCTTTGTTTTGTCCGCACCTGGACTTTGTTGTTCTTTTTTGCCTCAACATTAAGATTATGCGTGTGGTCTTTGTCCAAATGGGAGACCCATTTGTGAACAAGCCTGAACCTCTAAGAGGTATTCAAATGTTGCTTCAATATATCCCCAGACTTTTCCTTCCTAATGATGCCATCTTTTTTGTGCACCAGTCCCTCCTGCAGAAAAGCACACCCACAACATGATGCTGACTTCCTCGTGCTTCACGGTTTAGATGATATTGCACTTGTTGCAACTAAGTACTTTCATGATTTTCCCAAGATGTCAAGCAAACAGGCACTCAGTTTGAACGTAGGCCTTGAAAACACATCTATAGGCACACCTTCAATTTACTTAAATAATGTAAATTCGGAAGCTTCTAAGCCATGATATTTTCATTGCAACGATGTTGATTGGTTCCTCTACCAAGCTGGCTAAACAATTCCACGTGTTCAAATATCACGTTAGGTACTTGGTTGACAAATTTGCACTAGCAGGGGGTACTAGCAAACTAGGAGTATAGCTTGTGACAGTATTGAATGGCAGACTCCCTCGTGTGTCGGCCTGTAACCCTTAGTAAACTGCAGATGTCAGACTTGCGTTGTGTTGTAGTGACATGTTGCTGTACCCTGACATGTCTTGGAAAGGATGTCAAAAGAGGTCGGGTCATCCTACTGGACCGGTCAGCACCTGTGGGGAGCAGGCATGTGCGAGTGCACGCCAGCCGGTTGTCAAGGGTGACAGGGATCAATAGTGCATTAGGCCTCATCACAGCAGCCTGCCTGCTATGGAGAGAGACAACGCTGATGGTGCACTCCTATGGCTTGTCTCCTCGATGTCCTCAGGGACCGCAGGCAACGGACACTGAAAGGCCCAAAGAAAAGAAGAGAAAATAGAGGAAAAATAGAGGCCAGAAGTGAATCATCTCCCTTTTTTGCCAAGTAGCTGGAATGAGAGAATGTGTGGAAAGGGCACAGCCCTCGTACAGACGGATGACATGGGAGGACAGTGACTGACACAAGTGAGATGGATAATTTTGAAGCCTTTGTGGCTCATTTCAGTGTGTGAAAGATTGAGGCAAAGGGAGGATCTATCATTTCGGATAAAACTTTGGTGCCGCAAGTTACACTACAGAATATCTTCTTCCTTTATACTCTGATACCCAACCATGTCACTTTTCTTTTGAACCTGATGTATAGTTAAATCAGAAACACTTTTTCTATCCTTGTGGGGACATGAAGTTCCTTGGGCGTGACTCTAATTTCTGGTTCTTAAATATAACCTAGCCCAAACATCTTAAGCTAAACCGCCACCTAAACTACAATGCCTCAATCTTAAAGAACCCTCATTCTAACAGGATCGACTCATGCCACAAGCTTAATTATGTCAAGTCCAGAAGCACTTAGACACCCGTAGGTTAATCCAAAAAGGTCAATGAAAAGTCTGATTGGCTTAAAAGAAAGGAAGTGTATATAAATTAGTAGAGACATTAAACATGAAAATATATTTTTTCTCTTTGATAAACCAATGGTAGTGGTCTTAAAGGGTACTTGGGATTAATAGCCCAATTCTTTACCTCAACCCCTTCCCATTCCGAAATTAAATGTTGCCATCTGTGAACTGTCTAAAATACCTCAAGGGGGGACTGATTTCTCAGGTTTACCTATCTTCATGGGGAAATATGGTCTGTACTGTACTTGTAGACACCTGTCACACACACACATTACTGTGATCAAGTATTATTTAAGCCTTAAGGCACCTTGGGTGTTGTAAGTTGTCAATATACATGCCCATGTCTTAATGCTGATGCATGAAACTACACCTGAATACAACTCTTAGTCTCCGTATATTGGCAATAAACCACAAACCATAACAAAGAATTTACAACACTGAACAGTAATGTTTTGTCATACTCATGGTATACATCACAGCCTTTAGCCAATTGGCAATCAAGCTCAAACCACACAGTTTCTTATAAATTGTAAAAGCATACACAGCGGTTGTAACATCCCCCACAACACCCACGTACGTGCACAACCACTGATCTCTTGGCTTAAGTAGGTTAGCTTCAGACCTCACCCCGCTTTACCTATAACACACCCTGAATCAGCCAAAATGAACATTGTGGCGGCTCCTACCATGGCCTCTAACATCCTTTTCCTGACATTGCACTATGTTGTACGCAGGCCTCTAGAGATGCTTTTGGGGAACAATGTAGCAGCGTTTAGCTGCTGGGGAGCTGCATCTCATCGTGGTTAGCGACACTCGTGGTGATGTAGGATAGGGCTGGAACATCTGGGGTTCAGCCCTAAAGCAGGTGGTAACAGGGCCCTCATGAATGTTGTCCGCAGTTATGCCATTGTTCATTTGATGAAATACAGTCCAAATTACTTTAATATGAATAAGAGTTGAGCGTCCTACTTAATTATCTTTAGTTCTTCGAGAAAGTTTTTCCATGTCTTCCTCTGCCGAGGTTAATGACCGTTGTTGTTGTCGGCCAGAGAGTCAGTCGCTAAGTGACTGTGACCGAGCTTTCTGGGTCTCAGCATCCGGGTGCTAACTTCCTTCTCTTGAGTTATTGATCTGTGTCTGAGGGCGCGGCTCATAAATCCACTGATGCTGACAAGAAGGCAAATTGCAACCGGCCACCCCTGCACAAATACAGCTCTGTGATCCTCAATCAATTGGTCAGAGCTACAGAAAAAAAACAGTCCAGTTGGTCAGCGGGTTCGTTGGCCAGGGAGATAAAAGATTGTAACGTGAACGTGAGGTCAGGAGTGTGTTTGTGTGTCTGCGTGGTAAACGGGAGGCATGCGGGAGTTTGAAGTTATGTGTGCTCACAACAGCGGGGGATTAGCTGGTGAGAGAGGTGTGTTTGTTCATAGCCCCTGCCCTGTCTCCGCCCTCCAAAGTAGGCTTTACACACACACACACACACACTATTAACATTCAATGTAAGTTAGCTAGCCTCGCTCTCAACCATATGCAGTGTGGTTTTATAGTTATTTTCTGCTAGCGCAACAGTGATTCCTTAACCAGTAGTTGTGGACTATAACATACCAGTTCGTTTAATTCCTAAATGCCGATCGTCTGAAAGCTGTGGTATGTGGTGGGTATGATTTTAAAAAGTAATTCTTACTGTCCTATTTGGGTCGGTAACCAATCAATGGTACCCCTTGGTTATGCAGCATCTGGCTGCTAGACCACCACTATTGGTTGCATCCATGCATTGTCATCTATAAGAACAGTCTTTAGTCGCGGTGTATAAAACACCTAGATCTACAATAGCCACCTGCTGTGGCCTAATACAAGCTCTAGCCAAGTATACCCCTTGCGTTGCAGGACTTGCAAGTACATTGCAAGTTGTATTAGTCTGTGATTTCAATTGTTCACTTCGATTTTTGGTGTGATATTCAAACCAGATTTTGGTTTCCATAAAAAATATTTTTGAGCTGTGTATGATGACTGCAACCTAGCCTGCAGAATCCATACTTGTGACCTGACAGAACCTTAATGTTCACAGCGGGACGTAGTACAGTTTGCACATACTGTACTGTTGAACATTGAATGCAGATTAATCCAATTAAGTGTACTATGTGTACTTCAGGCACCCAAACACACACACACACAGTTACATCAGATAATTGCAGAACAAAATCAACCATCATGAATTCTGTAACCCATTAAGCCATAATACTGGCCAATAAAAACACGTACCCCCTTCTTCCCTGCCCACCAGCAGAAACTCAAGAGAAAGCTGTCATTGTTAACAACCGGTAAATGTGCTACATACTACAAGACCATTTTCAGTGTGGAGATTAAGACATGTTCAGTGATTTTGTCCCACCATTCGTACAAACATACCAGCAGACAGCAATGTTTGGGGGCTGTAGGCTTGCGCACTGTTCAGCTCGACAAACATTTCAGTCTACAGCTCGCAGTTATGTGGAAACTAGGATAATACCCACCGTTTAATTTATTTAGGCTAGCATCACAGCGAGTCCCATTACCGGTTTAAGGCTAGCAGAAGCGTTGCCACCAGTGGTTATCAGGTGAGCCAACAGCTGCACAACCATCGTACCAACAAACGCAGCAGTGTCTAACCACCTTGTGGCCAAGCCCTCTAGTTGACCCGGTCCTATCATTAATCACGTGAGGAGAGCGCACAGAGTGTCCAGAGGCACGCGCAGAAGGTTCCATGACAGTGCAATTGTAACGCGTGCGCACAATTTTCCCCTTTTACCAGGGTTACTAGTGTAAATAATACCTTCCCTCTTTGTGCTTACTCACGTAATCCAAAAGTTCGGTTCTCCGACCTTTAACACGAATGTGTAACTTCCACCATAAAGCTAACCCCCCCTAAGTTTAATATGGCCTTGGTCAAATGTTCATTTCGACCAACCTGGCGGATTTCTGGTCACCAGGATAATGAAACATGTACACATACAGCATTTAGACACACACACACACACACACCACTGCTGCCTCCTTGTAACCGCTAAGCCACTAAATGTGCCAAACTGATGCCAGTCACACCCTGACTGTCTGGCTGACTGCTCGGTTCAACAACACATCGGGCTGTACTGTACTCTACCGTCTAGACACACCATCCCACTTCGCTTGTTTATGTCTCTCAGACAGTACAGGGCACCACTGACACAAAC
Source organism: Novumbra hubbsi (assembly GCA_016801125.1). Taxonomy (NCBI): domain Eukaryota; kingdom Metazoa; phylum Chordata; class Actinopteri; order Esociformes; family Umbridae; genus Novumbra; species Novumbra hubbsi. The sequence continues at coordinate 79,533 of JACXGK010000733.1, forward strand.
ATGGGCTTAACACGTACAGTGAGGCACATAGACTGAGAGGCATGCACGTCAACCAGCACACACACACACACACACAACAAGCAGCAATCATCATTATGCTTTAGTAAAACACTTTCCTGTTTTCACATTGACTCAACCGCATTTGGATTACAAACTATTTAGGTATGCCATTGGATAACTGGAAGATCTAGGTTTTCCCATTAGTTGAATAAGGGATATATTCAAAGGATGAATCGGTAATTACATTCTTAATTGAACTTGTGTGGTAGGAATTGAGGAGGAGCCACCTTTCGAGTCTCAGATGTTTCCAGAATTCAGAAGCGCCGTGCCAGAACCAACCAATCGCAACGACCCCTGCTGACGGTGTCTCGTGCTTCTAGGTTGCCAGTGCGTTCGTCCCACTGATCACGTTTCTCTCTCGCTGTCTTGTCCCGTTGACGCTGTAGCCCGAGCGTTGCTTGTAGCTCTCGGTAAGTCTTGCTGTGCCCAAAAGATAAAAAAAAGTGCTTGTCTCCATTTGTCTCCGACGGGTCTTGAACTGTAATTTA
>JACXGK010000733.1:80180-92434 GCA_016801125.1 Novumbra hubbsi
ACGATCCATTAATTAATGTAAATGACCAGCGCACGTGTATGTACAAACATACAAGCATGCACACAAGGCTGTACACACACAAGGCCGTACACATACTAGGCCACACACACACACACACGAACATACACTCTCGTCGACGGCACACAATGCATCTCGTATTCAGGCCTCGCAGTTTGTCCTTCATCTTCCATCCTACACCACCCGGCTCACCGGAAACACCGCTTTCTTCCCCAAGAAAGAGCTTCCATTGTCTTGGGAACAGAGAGGCCTTTCTCTGCTCTCGGTTTGCTGAATGAGAAAGGCATTGGGAGAGAGGGAAGAGAGCAAGAGAGAGAGAGAGAGAGAGAGAGAAGGGGAGGGATATGGGGTGCAGTGAGGGATGTATATCGAGGAGGGAGAGAGAATGACTGAGAAAGGAGGACGAGGGGAATCAGTTTGAGAATGTTTAAAAGATGCAGTCATCCCTCCATGACTCTGAAACGAGACGGGCTCCGACAGGTCCTGGCAGTTTGATAGTCTGATTACATCATCCAATTTCAAAGAAATAAAGTGGCATTGCTTTTCACCCGCTGTTTTTCCGTTTTCATTACTTTCGGAGCGCCCCTTTTCCCCTTTGCCGCTTTTTGGACACCAGGAGACGAGGAAGCCGTCATACTGGAGCCTGGTTGTCTAGCTATACTAGAACAAGGAACAAGCAGTGATTCTTTCTTAACCAAAAATGTCTAATCTGCCTGAGAAATAACACTTGTCATCCATCACGCGCGCTTTTGCGCCCACAAGCCCACAAGCCCACACCCACCCCTGTCTACGGGCAGTCTACAGACCCTCACCGTAGGACTTTCTGACATCCACCATCTGAGATCATAGGAACTAGGAGGTGTAAACGAAACGTTGTAGTGTTTCTCCACTCTGCTGCCGGGTGACTGGTGGTTGTGATGGATGACACGCTTGTACAAGGACAGTGTCGCCCCACGCAAATGGCTGAATCATCAGCGTCCGCGTGCCACGGCCTCCCGTTGTCATGGTCAACAGAAGCCTAGACATCTCAAACCGGCCACTGACTTCGGGACCTCCAAATTAATTTGAGGCGAATTATTCACTTGAAAGAAATTCGGGCAAGGGGAGAAGCTATATAAATCCTGGGGTACACATTGTTCACTGTGGTCCAGAAAGTTCCATCTGAAGCACGGTGCTGTTTTTACCTGTAATGTTGGATAATTTAGTAGGATGGTGCGTGTTTCTTACAAATATTTTTGATACATAGTTATCCCAGTCTCGCTGCAAGAACTGTGAAGGAACATTTCCGTTTCCCTGGGGAGCTGTTTTGTGCTCCTTCAGTGCAATAATGATTCTACTGACCTCCACTGTTAGTTGAGATCATGATCCATTTGTACAACAAGGCACGATATTGTTGGAGTCGCTGAAAATCCGTCTTCTTGTGATATTTAGTCCTTGTGTCCCAAATTGTCTATATGCAGGTAACATGGGACAGGGTTCGCCACGAGTCAAAGACACATGTAGACTTTGGTTCCGTTTATGATAAGTGCTCAAAATAATCAGCTTCCTTCAGACCATTGTATGCTACTTCACAACAACACCTTCCTAAAAAGGTTCAAACGCATTATCTCATGAATTGCAACTGACTGAGGTTGAATGGTTTTTACTCCCTTACTTATGTTGCGTCAAAATTTCCAAGTTAAGCATGGAACTGATTTTGATTGAATACGGTGTTGTTATTGTCTTATAAACATGTTAATTAAAACCAAGATAATTCAAACTGAAATGTCATACACTATGCGTATATTATTTGGTGCTGTTTGGACTGTGTGAAACTTACTAGGTGACGTTGCAGAAAGATAATTGAGATTTGAACTTTTTTTTGCATGCATTGAACTTTCTCTTAGTAGGCTATGGCAGAGACTGTGCTTGGAGAATGAACAAGAGGAGGTTGGGACCCATACATTCTGGAAACTAAAGATGGTTAAAAGGTGCTAACACTAAACATTCATGTAAATCGTTCAGTAAGAGAGTTTCAATTACTAAAATGTCACATTTATAGTTGCAAGGGTGCAACATATGGCACAGGAAACCTACATTAGATGTTACTGCCAAAATGCAAACCTGAATACCCTTCTAGTAACACATTTGAGGTAATTCCTTTTGCGGTGCCTGACCTTTCACCTGGTTCAATGACTTGACCGTGCGCTCTGATTGGTTATGTAAGGAAGAACACAGAGTGCCTGAAGCAGTGCTCACTAATGACTTTTTTCAATTGAACTGTTGCCGGTTGAAGTGTCAGACCCTGCATCCAGACCGCGCGTGTGCTTGGCCAGTAAGCATGTTCCTGTAAAACATGTACAGCCCCTGGCTAACGCAAGTAAGCATTTCTTTGAAGAGGCGGTTGTGTGAAAGGACCCGGCATGAACCTACAATGCCAACTCAGCACCAAGAGCACTCTTAAAATCTGCAAAATGGTCCTTTATTCCTTTGCTGTTATTAGTCTTATTCTCTATTAAAAAAAAAATACGATCTCTCCAAAAATGTTAAGTTTAGAAGGGTTAGGGTTTCGTTAGATTGGATCTCATCTGCTTATATTCATATCTATAATCATCCCGTGATCATGCATACTGTACCTCCCATCCAGCAAACCGGGGACATCCCAAAGTTCTCCAAAAGACCATAGTTACTTTCTATATTAGAAAGAAGAGCCTATAATGGAGATGCTGTTTAGACATTTCAACGGTCAAATCCTTTACAGTGATGATGGCCTATCTTGAACACCTTGGCACATGAGGGGTTAATGTTTTCACCCCGGTAGGCGGTTCAATAATTGATCAGCCATTTTGGTAAGCTTCCGTTTCAGTACAGTACAAAGAAAAGTGTGTAATGGAGAAATGTTGACTTTAGAAACATATTTGTGCTCTACACGTTCTCAATTTGCCTGGGTCAGACACACCCACAGACACACCCACAGACACACCCACACATTTAACATGTACTTGTATCGGTCTGCCCATTGCCATAATGTATCTTGTGGTTATGCCTTACCTCGGTATATTGACATTGCAGTAAGAGAAATCAATGGAGTATTAGTTGATTGGATCTTCCCTCATCTTTGCATGACTTGCACTGGGAGTCAATTACAGCAATTAAGTATTTACTGTCCGTCTAGCTCATGTTGCATGACTTGCACACGCGTTGTAAGGAAAGCCGTGTAGGCTCTTACCAGTAATGGATTTCTTGTGGTGAGTAAGCTACGCATTTCCTTGTGCTTGTCGGCCTGCTCTTTGAGAGTTCTCGAGATATCATCTGTCACTCTCTATCTGGTATGAGTCCACCTTGGCCTGTGCTTTGTTTCTTTTTCTATATTTGGAGGTAGGAGTCATCTCTTCAGTCTGTTTGTGTTTCGCCTGCGTTATCACCGCTAATACCTAACATGTATTGTGATCATAAGAACACCAAACTGGATGAGCCGACAGGACTGGGAAAGCTCTCTTGTGCCAAGCTTTCTAGAGGCATGGTCGCTGGCATCTCACAACATAGCTATGACTGGTCAGCAGACTGGTAAGACAAAATGGAGAGAGGTGTTCTTTTTTGCCTGTGTCAGCATACCTATAGACTATTTTCCACCACAAAGCTATGCTTGTCCTCTAACTGTGCTTAAGGAGCTGCACAGAAAATATACACCCAGAGGTACTGTTCCAAATGGCCAGCAAATTTGGGAAATGGAAATTTGACTTGTGGCAAGGTGTAAATTGTGCAACTAGAGGGATGAATCTTGATCAGTTCTCCTCTGAGCACAAAAGTAGAAGGCCATCATCTGCCCTACATTTTGGCAAATCTGTCTTATTCAAACTAGATAGCAGTGGAAGACTATAATCTGTAAATTCTGTAGTGCATTGTTAGCTTTTTATGTACCATATTTGATACAGTTTCTATATTTGCAGTATATATTTTCTATATCTAACCAAGAAACCTGTAAGGAAATCCTGCAGCAACAGTGGATTTTCTTAGGTTCAATTATTAAGAATTTGACCTATCCTAGCTGAGACTCAATCCACCCGTGAAGCAATGTTGACCTATCCTAGCTTTGACTCCTAACCTTCTTCCGCCTCCTGACTGTCACACGTGGCTGAGGAACAAACGCCTGGCGCTCTTGACAGGGAGGTACCACCATCTGGAAGCCATTTCCCCTGATGGACCAGACCAGCTGGGCCCAGCCTTTCAAGTCCTCGTGGCCGGGGGAGGAATGCTGAGGTCCGGGTGCAGTGTGGACTGTGAACTGGGTAATTACAGAGTAGTGGAGAGACTGTAACTGAGGACAGAGAAAGGGAGGTGAGAAGCACGTCGGCGGCTTTGAGTGGGGGTTAGAGTACATCTGTAGTACACAAGAAGAAGTACATCTGTGGTACACAAGGAGAAGTACATATGTGGTACACAAGGAGAAGTACATCTGTGGTACACAAGGAGAAGTACATCTGTAGTACACAAGAAGTACACATGCATTCACCCGCAGACACCGATGCGTGTGTGTACCTATACACACACACACACACAGCATAAACACGCTGTACTCACAGACACACAACATGACACATGCCCATACATCTGAAGGCCTGTTATTAGGCTGTCAACGAGGCCAGCACAACTGTGCAGCTTGTCTCGCAAACATTTCATCTGGGGGGGGGGCAGAGGAGGATAAGAGATGGGAAGAGGGTTACGGAAACCCTCACTACCGGTGGAATGTTTTATTGGACCCTTTGAACCCAAGGTCACCATTTCCCGTTCCATTGGAGATTGAGGTTTCCCCTCGTAAGATCTCTCTGTGCATTTTTGGGTGACTTGTTGGTTCATATCATAAACGGCAAGGAACATGTGTCATTTAATCATGGCCGACCCGTCGCTATTTAGAAGTTTATTTTTTATATGTATTCTAATGTTAAACAATACTGTTGATAGTCAATCACTCCCAAGTTATTGTGCTACTGCTGCGTAAGACCACTGCATTTATTCAACATTCAGGCTATAGTGGTCTCTGTTATAATGGCTGTATTTATTCAACATTCAGGCTGAGTGGTCCCTGTTATAATGTCTGTATTTTTTATAATGGCTGTATTTATTCAACATTCAGGCTATAGTGGTCTCTGTTATAATGGCTGTATTTATTCAACATTCAGGCTATAGTGGTCTCTGTTATAATGCTCGCACACACCCACGGCAAACAAGGAAATACATTTACAGTCAGATTTGTTGTGTCGATAATCCTTGTGGTATTTTAGTTAGCGTCTGATACACAGGGACAAGCTGCTTAATATGAATTCCATAGTTATCCTTGGCGGTTTCCTCTTTGTTCGGCGCAAGCAGCCATGTGTGGCGTGTGGCAGGAAGGGGATCTATTTATTAGTGTATATATGTGGGTGTGAGCATGTCCTGTAACCAGGTTTAGTAAACATATTTTTGTCATGTTTGAGAGAAAAACATTAGTTATGCATTGTCTTCCCTCACGTTCTGCAGAAAGTCAACAATATAAAGCGTTGTTAAGAAAGGCTGCGTTTGTGATGTTGTTACAGTTAGGCATCCAGTGTTTGTGGATTGTGTTCAGATGTCATGGTTGGTGCCGTCTACTTCCTGCTCCACCATTGTATGCTTTACTATTCACCCTATCAATTCTGCCTGATCACACTACAGATTGGGACAAATTCACGTACCAAAGTGCTAACTTACATGTTTACCCACCGACAGGTCAATGTCGTACGCCAAGAGGAGCCGTTGTCCATTGGGCTTTTTGCTCTGACACTGAGGAAACCAATTACAGTGTTAAAAAAAAAAGCCTGCAGAACCTAATTTGAAGTTGGTTCGAATAAGTATTTCTGCAGTACTGACTGCTCGTCTATAGGACAAGGCTTCGGACAGATCACAACCTGTTCTTTGCGGCTGTTCTGGAACCAGCAGTGCCAAACAGACTGCAGATTTGACTCACAAAGGCCCTCATTAACCAGGTCACTGCAGTTTAGGTTCCTAGGCAACATCTCGCACCCTCTCAGCTGGGAGGACGTCCACACAGTACCAACTGAGGACCCAGGAGACCTGGCGGTATCAAAGAGGACCGTTTACATTGACATCATGCTGCCGCAGTTTTACCGGATGTTATCTCCAATTAAACCCATTGTTCCATGACGAGTAGAAAGAGCATTTTGGATTTTGATGATACCTCTATGCAATTCCTCTCATTTTGCCATGGGGCAGACAAATGAGTGTACAATTACACATCCCATTCCCAGCAAGTGTTGCCGTTAGCTGTTTTATTGTGCTTTTAATACATGTTTGGGATGAGAAAGTCAAACAATATTAATTGCGATCGGTGCACTAGTTCATCCCCCACCCCTAATCCTAGTTCATGCCCCACCCCTAACTCTCGTTCGTGCCCAGGCATCCTTGCCCGTGTGTCCGAGAGAAAGGCGGGCCGGGCATCTCGGTCTCCACCGCCTCAGCCCAGCTGTAACACGGCTGCGGCACCGAGCCACAGCGGAGGCTGGGCGTACTGGAGACTGCTGGGGCAGAGGGTCGGGTCTGTGCCAGCGCCACCCTGTTTCACCCAGCTCCATCCTGCAGCCACAGCACGGCCACGGCCAGGCTCAAGGCAGAACCGCGGAGAGGACCGGTTCCTTCTCACCGCACAAGTCTGCTGGTAGGGGAAGCCCCTCACCGGTGAACGCTCTTAAACGCACACGCACGTGCATTTGTGTGCAAGAGAATGCATACACACACACACACACACACACATGCACATACACACAGAAAACAAGGCATCTTTGGGTTGTTGATTCACACACGGGCGTTTACACATGTACACGTGGAATTGGAAGGGGTCCCTGTCACATCTGGCCTCCTCCACATGTCCTAATCCACCCGACCAGAGGCCGGGGTGACGGAGGGCGAGCCCCGTTACCTCCCTCTAACTGAGGTGGGGGGGTGGAGGAGCATTCCAGTACGGCTACACCCAACCGCCGTCGCACACCTGGACACAGGTGACATTTTCTGCCCGACGTTGCGTACTTGGTTACTGTCGGAATCTCCACGGGGTGCGTGTGTTTCTGCATTAAGTCGGTTTTAAGATGGCTCTGCGTGTCGGTGACCATGAAGCATTAATGGTGTCTTCAGGATCCAAACCTCCTCCTGGCTCTGTACTCATTTAGAGCGATGTGGATTCTGTCAGGAACTGGGAGCTGTCTGCTTTGTATACGTAGGGGATGTTAATAAGTGAGGGAGTGTGCGTGAGCGTGTATGTGCATTTTGCCTGCATCCCTGTGTGTGTGTGTGTGTGTGTGTGTGTCTGTGTTTGTGTATCCTTCTTCGTTGGAAAGAGCTGCTGTGTTCATCACGACAAGAAACTCATTGACCTGAATCAGTAAGGAGCCACGCCCAACCTGAGGGACGCTCGTAATAAGAGGCCCCCTGCTGGTGTGTGAAAAGAACTGCAACCTCTTCAACAACACACCCTTGCTGAAATATCAGAATCCCAATCACCTTTAACCGACAAGTACATTTACACATATGCACAATTTCTGTTGGTCTGATGGTGAGGTTAGTGGTAGTCAACTGTCAATCTGGTGACAAAATACACAAAATCTACCCAGATTTGACACATTAATATACAATATTGAGCATGGAAGGTGATTATATAATGTACAGTACAGTACAGGACGTACAGTTGATATTTAGTGTTTTTAGGTTATTTTCAGAACAATAATTTTTTTTGTGTTCTAGATTTAATTAAATATATGTGTGTGTGTGTGTGTGTGTGTGTGTGGGGGTATACATGTATAATATACATATTTTAAATACACATGCATGTACTATATATGCACGGTATGTGTACATAAATTCATATGTATATACATACACACTGTGTCATTATCAACCTTTACTGATCTCTGGCTGCCGGAGGAACATCTAGGATGTCCGGGTTTGAAAAGGGTCAGCGATAATCTTGCATTCATGTTTCTGTACCCTAGGGTCGTGTTTCCGTACCCTAGGGTCGTGTTTCCGTACCCTAGGGTCGTGTTTCCGTACCCTAGGGTCAAGTTTCCGTACCCTAGGGTCGAGTTTCCGTACCCTAGAGTCGTGTTTCCGTACCCTAGAGTCGTGTTTTCTTGCCAACAAGTACTAGGGCGAGTGGCAGCCATTTACCCTGTCTTTGGACCACATGCTTTGCAGTACCCTCATACACTGGGGTGCCTACTTGGCCCTGTAACCATTTATTATCACACGCGACCACCATGGGAGAGTTTGTTTTGTAGTATTCCTCGGACGATAGTTTGAAGTCCACTAACAATACCTGTGGATGCATTTTTGGTTTGTTGATGTTTGGGAATGTCGTGGAGGCCCAAAAAGATGCTGTCCTCCACAGACTCGTTGGCTTCGTTGGTGAACTGTCACGGGTCAGAAAGGCATCGGTAATGGGTTTGAGATGGGACGAGACCAGACGCTAAAAGCTTTTTATGATGACCGAGGTGAGAGCCGAAGGTCTGTAGTCGCACAGCGACACTTTCTTCTGGGAAAGATTGTGATGGAGGACTTGAAACGGGCAGGAAACTGTGCATGGCTCTGACAGACACTCTCCACAGTTACCTAGGTCTAAAGACAACTCCTTGCTTGATGTATATTGGAGTAGAATGAGAGGTGAAGTAGAAAGTCCTTCCAGGAATATAAACATAAATAATATAATGTTATTGGAGTGCAATGTTAGTTACAGGGGAAATTAAGGTTATCAGTAAGTTACGTCCTTCCAGGTCAGTGCTGTGGCCAAAATTAATATATAATTATGTATTATGTTAATGGTATTTAAATAAGATTATGACATTTGATGTCAACAAACTAGGCTGTATTATAAAGAGTGGATGTGTGGTTTGGCTGGTGTAGAAGTTGCGTTGTGACTGAAGAGCTGTAGAAAACCTGGCACAATGATCAGTGTTAACATCCCCACCTCTAACCCCATCTCTCCGGGGAAAGTTCCAGAACAAATGACCAAATTCACCAGACTAATTGTACATGAACGCTTACTCCATCCTTGAGAATGAATCAGATCCACAGGTGAGAAGGATTCAGATCCGTGGTCCCTATAATCTGAACAAGACCAAAATCGTAAACGTTGCGAGAGTTCCAGATCAAATTGGCCAACTGCAGACCCTTTTAGGGTGAGCGTTGAGACGGGGTCCCAGGAGGAGCCCAGGAACTGGGAGGCACCGCAGACACACTCCCTGGGATCCAAGCTCTTGTCATTATTAAAACACAATCTCTGCTCCAGTGATACTGCCGGCTAATTGGTTGACCCCCTTTTGAGACCTCAGTATTACTGGATTAGGGAGAGACACGCTGTGATTCACCCAAGCTGCTTAACTTTTACTAACAATATGGGCCGCATTATTTTCACAGAGAGGGAGAGAGAGAGAGAAAAGCCTGGATGGAGTGGATTATCATAGGTCATATAAGGGCTGGAAAGGGATCAGCTATTATTTACGGCAATTACAGTAAAGCTAAATGCTTTGCTCAAGGGCCGACTGACAACAAACCCGTCAGATCAGGGATTTGAACTGGAAAATGTTCGGTTCATGGTCAAACGCTCTTCTTATTGCATAACCGTTACTTAAATTGAGCTGGCATTACCTTTTTTTATTTACATTTTTATATATTAACTATAAAAATGTCTGTTACATTTTATGTTTTATTTGTTCAGCAAGGGTCTTCATGACATTCTTAACATTGGGTGTGTATGAACATACAAAATGACGATGTGTGTACACAGGTATATACGGTGAGTAAAGGTCACGCATCATGAACATTATGGAAAGCCATTATCATGGCCCTTCATGCGGAGACAACCCATCCTCCTCCATCTGATTCCCTTAAGGACGCGTTTAACACGGGGAGCAGGAGAGGCGTCAGGACTGGTCCCACAAGTCGCACAAGTCGCACAAGTCGCACAAGTCCCACAAGTCCCACAAGTCCCACAAGTCCCACAAGTCGCACAAGTCGCACAAGTCGCACAAGTCCCTCAAGTCGCACAAGTCGCTCAAGTCGCTAATCAATCAAGTTTATTTATATAGCACAATTCATACATAGATGCAATTCAAAGTGCTTAACAACACATTAAAAGAGAAATAAAAAGAGAAATTAAAAAAACATTAAAAGAATTAAAAGAGAAATACAATTTTATAACTAACAGTCTATCTACAACTTGTCCCCTATTCGCCCGTCCACACATTCACTCAGTAACCATCCAATGCAATTTAGGTCTCGTTATACACTCATTGCATTGCGATCTTACTTACATCCACACTTTGTACGAGTACGCGTTTTACGAACCGGCACCACAATTCAACCTCTTACGTCTTCCCACTTTTCGGTCGCAATTTTAACAGATTGATTAAAACAGACATGGATCAATTTAACATGTAAAAAAAATACAGACAAAAGTTTAAAGGAAAATTAAGAAGGATTTTAAAAAAGTTATGAAAATTAAAAAGTCTGGTACAGGGTTTCCATGATGCTTTTAAAGTATCTTTTAAAGCTATAGGGCACATTTTGTGGTCAAGCCCTCAGTCATAGGCACGTGAAAACAAGAGTGTTTTAAACCCAGACTTGAAAATGGATAGGTTTGGGGCATGTCTAAGATCTTTGAGCTATAGTCTGATGGTTCGAGGGCCATATATATTTGAGTATCATCTGCGTAGCTATGGTAGTTGATGTTCTGTAGAATTTGGCCCAGAGGTAGCATATCGAGTCTGATTGCATCCACCCTGGGGTGTCTCCCACTTTGATAGGCAAATTTTCAGATGTAATCATGATTAACATCATATAGGGTGTGGCCAATCCATCTTCACCCAATTGCCTTACTTGAAATACATTTCTCATTTCGCCCCGTTAGGAGTTATGGTAGGGTTTTTATGTTCAACGTTAGGGTTTTTATTTGATTAGGTTAAGGGTTAGAGTGGTTGAGGATTATAAAGCTTTGAAGGGGAATGCTGTTTTTAGCAGACCACTATTTGAAAGTCGGGGCTTACAGGGCTAAATATATCCATAAAAAATAGGTTATGGATCTGAAAGCGAATACAAATACATCTATTTCAGGAGGTTTCATTCTACAACATCCAGTATTCCAACTTGACCTTACGTTGACATTCATTTACAAATAACGGACAACTGTATAGAATTTCTGCTTCGTGTTTACATTGTACCTCTCAACACAGATTTTGCTGAAATCTGCTTAAATTTGGCCAATGTACATTCGAAGGGTAGAGGGTCTGCAGCTCTCTTTGCATGCTGTTTTGAAAGAGATGGGAATGTTGTTGGTGCAGTTGTTGATTAGAATAGCAGTACATAAAATGTATTTGGTACATAAAAAGTATTTCATATTTTGTTGACGTTAGTTTATATATAATGTGAATATAAATGTTAAGAGTGTTGTGTTTCTGTGTGGAATGCTCCATATTGCTTTGTCCGGTCATCGTAAAAAGTTCCGGAAGGTAAGAGAGATGTTTTCTTCTTTAATCGTTTGAGCTACAAATATTGACTTAGTGCTCCACCCGTCCCCCACACACAAGCGCTGAGCCCAGCAGCGGAGAGGTGACGGAGGGAGTCTCCACCCTACCGCCCAGAGAGCTGAGCCGACACTGTGCTGCACCCGGAACAATAGTCTAAGAGGACCAGGATCCTCTGGATCACAGGTGAGTTGGTGTCTTCGGCAGAACGTCAGCTGGTGCAAGACGGCGGCCGCCACTTTGGATACTGAATCACAGGAGCCGATATCGGCAGTGGCCCATAAGGGTGCTGAAGACTGTCTCCTCCCATGCTTCCGGGGAGAGAGGTGCCTGCCAGTACCCCTTCGTTACGTCTGGGGTGGCGATGTACCGGGGCATCTCTTTCACCGCCGACACCAGACACACAGGAGCGTGAGGTCCCAGCTGCACCCTTTGTTTGTGGTCGTTCGCCAGTTTGCAACTCAACGCGAACCTGCCGTGTCCCCAATCTCACTGTTGTGGTGTTCAGTGCCCTGCTGCCCTCTAGCCTCCTTGTGTGACTGCACTCCTTAGATGGAAGTGAGTGTAGGTGCACTCGGGAGGAGCCCTTTCCACTCCCCCTGGTGTGTGCCTGCTTTCCACTCCCCCTGGTGTGTGCCTGCTTTCCACTCCCCCTGGTGTGTGCCTGCTTTCCACTCCCCCTGGTGTGTGCCTGCTTTCCACTCCCCCTGGTGT
>JACXGK010000734.1:8428-27490 GCA_016801125.1 Novumbra hubbsi
AGGTCTGGGGATGTCTTACCCTACAAGGTCTGCTAGTCTTCTATTAGGTCTGGGGATGTCTTACCCTACAAGGTCTGCTAGTCTTCTATTAGGTCTGGGGATGTCTTACCCTACAAGGTCTGCTAGTCTTCTATTAGGTCTGGGGATGTCTTACCCTACAAGGTCTGCTAGTCTTCTATTAGGTCTGGGGATGTTCTGCTACCTCATCATTACTGTCACCCACATGGTGTCCCAGGTCATAATAAGTCCCTGATCGAAGGGTTTAATGAGAACATTGAACGGTTGTACAGGAGCTTTGAGGGCCAGAATTGAGTTAGAGGGCTGTAGACTATAGAAGTCTATCCATCCATTCAAACAATATTTTATGTCTTGTACTGAAGACTAAGGGGGTTTCTTCAATAATGAACATGTCTGTGGTGTGTAAGAAGGGGAGATGGATATTTGAAATAATATTTCTACCCACAAGGCTGGTATGGTGTTGTACAACCATCACTGTGAATTGCCCTTAGGGACAAACTAGTGGAAATGTGCTGTGAAATAAATGTACACAAACAATCTGGTTAAACAATTCCCACCACACGAGTTGGAATAATTTACACACAGTTGAGTTTTATGAATCCCCATTTACACCCATAAAAAATGCATGGCCATTGAAAAGAAAAAAAATAATTGAATTAATTTAAGCAAATGTGATTGATAGTTCCATTGAGATCTAGCCTGGTAAAACAAAATAAGAGCACAGTCTAGTCAGCCAGACAAAACACATTTTTGTTTCACACTTGCCTGGTAAAAACAAAATGAGAGCACAGTCTAGTTGACCAGACAAAACATATTTATGTTTCACACTTTTCACCCAGTTTTCTTTTCTCTCATAACAGGTAAACCATGATCACCTTGCTCCTATTGTGTGTGTTTCTGCCCTTCATCACCTCAACAATACCATACGAAGACCCTAGCGGTATGTGTAATCTGACATCACTACGGTTCACTGGGCCTACCAAAATAGTCTAACGCCAAAATGCATATGGGGTTCAGTCCTCTTGGGATAGGGTTTGAATCAAGGCTAGCCAATTAGCCTTTCAGAAAATAACATGCATGATCAACATGTTCTGCACACCGTTATATGAAGTAACTCTCATCAAATGAATGCAACTATGTACACGTGAATCTCATGTTTTCCACCACAGATCTTGAAAGCAACTTGAGTGTCAGCATCCCACTGGAGGTGTCACTGCACCCTCTCATGGGCACCAGGGTGGTAGTGCCCTGCTACTTCCAGGACAACACTGTCGATGACCCGGGCGCGCCCACCGTTGCGCCGTTGTCCCACCGCATCAAGTGGACCTACGTAACCAAGGACAAGACCAACCTCATCCTGGTGGCGTCGGAGGGCAGGGTCAATGTTGAGACAGAATACTTGGACAGGGTCACGTTGGTTAACTATCCTCTGGTGTCCACCGACATCTCCATAGAGATCACAGAGCTTCACGCCAAAGACTCGGGCACCTATCGCTGTGAGGTCATGCACGGCATTGAGAATAATTATGACTCAGTGGACATCCAAGTTCAAGGTATTTATTCATATTTGTCAGTGTTGGGGTCAATTCAAATTCGATTCAGTCAACTCTGAAAGTGTATTCAATTGGAAATGTTTTTGAATGCTCTCTAATCTTTTCACATCTTGAATAGACTGATTTAATTTAATTGAACATCTTCAAACTTTTTTTACCATACACATACTGTATTACATTATTGTTTGTTGGAGTTCCAAACAAATTCATACAAATACAATACTACTAACAAGTGCTGAGCTCGGTAACGCGTGAACATCGACTATCATCTGCACCACTCACAACAAAAGTTCCCAACTGCCTCTAGAAGCAACCTCAGCACTGGACCTCTGCGTGGAGAGCTTGACGGAACGTGTTTGCTTGGCTGAGCAGCTATACTCAAGCCTCCCATCAACATGCCAATGCCAGGCATCTGCTAGAGCAGTGGAAACATGTTCTCAAGATTCACCATCTGGCAGTCTGATGGATGAATGTGGCGGAAGCCGGGAGAATGGTACCTACCTCTGGGAATGCACATGCACTTCAAGATTTGGTGGAGGGATGACGTGTTTCCGGCTGTGTTTCAGTGTTTGGGCTGGGCCCCTTAGTTCCGGTGAATGGTCATCTTAATGCTACAAATACATTGTAGACCAGGGCTGCCCAACCCTGTTCCTGGAGATCTATTGTCCTGTCAGTTTTCTCTCCAACTCTAATTTAACACACCTGATTGTAATAATTAGCTGGATGAAAAGCTTAATCAGGTTAGTAACAAATGGGGTTGAAGAGAAAACCTACAGGACAGTAGATCTCCAGGAACAGGGTTGGGCAGCCCTGTTGTAGACAATCGGGCGCTTCAAACTTTGGGGAAAACGGTTTGGGGAAGGCCCTTTCCGGTTCCAGCATGACTGTGCCCCAGTGCATGAAGACAAGGTTTGACAATGATGGTGTGGAGGAACTTGAGTGGCCTGCACAGAGCCATGACAACAACATCATTGAAAACCTTTGGGAAGAATTGAAACAACAATTGCAAGCCAGGTCTCTCGTCCCACATAGTGCCTCACAAATGCTATTTTGGGTGAATGGGGACACATTCCCACAGAGACTCTTCAAAATCGTAAGGAAAGCCTTTTCCTGTGGTGGCTGTTATAGCTGTGTTGGGGCAAAACCAGCCCATGGATTTGGAATAGGATGTCCAACAAGCTCATATATGCGTGACGGTGTCAAAAATGTTTGAGCCATGTAGTTCATGTTGTGTAAAGCACCAACATATGATTATGGGATGCTTAATATAACATTCTCCAGCACCACAAGCACACCCTTGGAGGTTCAACTGTGACAGTGGGCAGTGTGTTCTTTTCAGGAATCGTGTTCCACTACCGAGCCATCTCGACTCGCTACACCCTAAACTTTGAGAAGGCCAAAGCTGCTTGCATCCAAAACAGTGCCACCATTGCCACCCCTGCCCAACTCCAGGCTGCCTATGATGACGGGTTCCACCAATGTGATGCTGGTTGGCTGTCTGACCAAACCGTCAGGTAATCCTAATCATTTTAGGGAAACATTTTAGAGGCTGGTTTTGCAGACACAGAGCCTTAGCCTAGTCCGGGTTAGGGACTAAGGAAACAAGTGCAATGCAGTTTTCTACTGAAATGAATCTATGTCTGCGAAACCGGCTCAAGAGGTTGTTGATAAGCAGTGACTGACTTGTAATACACTGTTGGACCAGGTTTTGTGGGAAATGTTTTTAGAAATGGTATTCAAGCGTAGATTCATTTGAACCGTTATGCAATTTTGTTCCTTTGCCATCTCACGTGACCTCCTCAAGGTACCCTATCCATGAGCCTCGTGAGGGTTGCTTTGGAGACAAGGATGAGTTCCCAGGTGTACGAACCTACGGCGTAAGAGAGGTCAACGAGACATATGACGTGTACTGCTTTTCAGAGAAGATGTCAGGTACTTCCCAGGGAATACTATCATCAGTCATTATCACAATTATACAAGTAGTTACTGTAGAGCATAAGTCATTATGACAATTGTATAAGTAGTAACTGCAGATCGTTAGTCATGATGGTGATTGTACAAGTTGTTACTGTAGCTCGTCAAAGTAACAATGTTTATTTTACAAGCAGTTTTTTGGTGCTCGCAATTAGATGGTTATACTAAAATCAGTCACAAAAGCCGGCCAAGCCTTATATGCAAAACAAATTGTTGTTTGATTTAGATCACTGAGTACCTTAGCTAGACATCACCTTAGCAAGGCATCACCTCAGCCAGGAATCACCTTAGCAAGGAATCACCTCAGCTAGGAATCACCTCTGCCAGGAATCACCTTAGCCAGGCATCACCTTAGCCAGGCTTCACATCAGCCAGGAATCACCTTAGCAAGGAATCACCTCAGCCAGGAATCACCTCAGCCAGGAATCACCACAGCCAGGCATCACCTCAGCCAGGAATCACCTCCGCCAGGAATCACCTCAGCCAGGCATCACCTTAGCCAGACATCACCTCAGCCAGTCATCTCCTCAGCCAGGAATCACCTCAACCAGGAATCACCTCAACCAGGCTTCACATCAGCCAGGAATCACCTCAACCAGGAATCACCTCAACCAGGCTTCACATCAGCCAGGAATCACCTTAGCAAGACATCACCTCAGCTAGGAATCACCTCAGCCAGGAATCACCTCCGCCAGGAATCACCTTAGCCAGGAATCACTTTAGCCAGGCTTCACATCAGCCAGGCATCACCTTAGCAAGGCATCACCTCAGCCAGTCATCTCCTCAGCCAGTCATCTCCTCAGCCAGTCATCTCCTCAGCCAGGAATCTCCTCAGCCAGTCATCTCCTCAGCCAGTCATCTCCTCAGCCAGTCATCTCCTCAGCCAGGCATCTTCTTATTAGCAATTTAAAAGGAGATATAACAACAGGTAACAATGTATTGGTGTGTCTCACTCTTTGGCTTACCACAGGTCGGGTTTTCTACTCCACCTCTGTGGAAAAGTTCACCTTCTACCAGGCAATGGACCAGTGTGCCAAACTAGGTGCAAAGCTAGCCACCACAGGGCAGTTGTACCTGGCTTGGAAGGCTGGCATGGATGTGTGTAACGCCGGTTGGTTGGCAGACAAAAGCGTCCGCTACCCCATCAACATCGCCAGGCCTCAGTGCGGTGGAGGGCTCCTAGGAGTTAGGACTGTGTACCTGTTTCCTAACCAGACAGGCTACCCCTACCCAGACTCCCTCTATGATGCTATCTGTTACCAAGGTAACCCACCCATCAGATTATATCTGAGGACTACCTGAAAATGTATGCCATAATGCTATTAACATCTTAAAACTAGATTTCTTTGTACTTACTCTGGGCAACAAATATCTCCCTTTTTACAGACTACATTATCCAAATGAGTATTTCTGAATGACATGTGGGGGTGTTAAAGCCAAAGGGATTATTGTTCACCTGCTGCCAATGGTTATTTTGCAGAGACCGACGGTGTGGTCCAGACCACACCGTTCCCTGAGGTGGCCACCATCACAGTTGACTCCATAGTCTTCCCAAGTCTAACCACCGCCCCGGACAATGAAGCACGAGGGGAGCTGTTGACCCAAGCCCCCCAGGATGTCACCACCGTGGAGCTGTCCATCAGCATCCAACCCAATGTCACAGCTAAACCAGATCTGGAGCCGGAGTTCCTTCATGACAATGAAACCGCCATGTCACCTACAGGTAGCTGGGTTATTCTGATCAGGACATTTTCATGATTTCTTAAAGTACTAAGGGAAATGCAGAAAACGGAAAATAGTAGACAGACATTGGCCAAAAAGCTGTGAGCTTAGTCTACTCTTCCAGCCAATTAGTGGATCTAGCATGGTAACGTATATGATAGGTTTGGGTCTGTCTCTTTTTTACATTTCCCATCCCTACTGCTCTTGCAATTTTACCCTGTAGGTGTGGTGTTCCACTATCGGGCTGGCTCCGGTCGCTACGACCTGTCCTTCGTGGAAGCCCAGCAGGCTTGTCAGAGTGTGGGCGCAGTCATCGCCAGCTCCCAGCAGCTTCAGGCAGCCTATGAGGCAGGGCTTCATCACTGTGATGCCGGTTGGCTCCGAGACCAGACCGTCAGGTGATAAAGATTGGTGACATCTCTGTAGTCAAAAAGTGTCCCAGACAATATGTTTACAACACTTTGGAAATATTTCAGTTTAATACTGTTTGCAATACTGCAAAACTACAGAATTTTGACATTTCAGAAATGATCCAACAATCTAACTACAGATGAACCATTAACGCTGACCTTAAAGCTGGAATCTTAGTTGCCACATCCATTTTCACCATTGATTACTAAAGAATTGAATATACTTGTGTTGTTTAACATTCGTTACTCTAGATTTGACTTTACCAGTATACTGACGCATTTGCTGCTCTTGTGGTCAGGTACCCAATTCTGTCTCCAAGAGATAAGTGCTCAGGGAACCTCGAGCATCTTCCAGGGGTGAGGTCTTACGGCCTGAGACCCGCTACTGAGAGATACGACGTCTACTGTTACGTGGACAGCCTTAAGGGTGAGAGGCTATAACCGTGGACAAAGTATTTTGGGATATTTGTTTTAAATGTATTCATGTTTTCTGTCTTTATTACTTGCTCTATGTCTTTGATTTCTCCTGTTGTCTTCAGAGCATAGTTTTTTTGGCGATTTCTCTTTTTGCTTCTTTGCCTTTTACATAAGGGATTTTAAATTCACTGCCTTAAATTAACATATTGTGATTTCTTATTACCCTTGTCATCTCTCAGGAGACCTGTTCTACACCAGTGACTACGACAGCTTCTCCTACGAGGAGGCTGTAGCCCATTGTCAGAAAATCAACACCACTCTAGCCACCACTGGGCAGCTTTATGCAGCCTGGAGACGGGGCTTCGATAAGTGTCGCCCCGGCTGGCTGCATGACGGCAGTGTCCGCTACCCAGTCCGCAACCCCAGGCCTCACTGTGGAGGAGGAAAGGCTGGGGTACACACTATCTATGCCTATCCAAACCAGACAGGATACCCGGACCGGCACTCTAGATATGACGCATACTGCTTTAAAGGTATCAGACTGTTTAGAAAGGGTTGCAAAACATTGGTAATTGTAAACAGCGACATTGGTAAAGGTGCAGAATGGGTCTGAGTAATGTCATTCAACTCCTCCAAGTCAACTATAAGCTATTGAGCCATCAACTATTGAGCCATCAGTTATTGAGCCATAAGCCATGATAATGAAAGAACAGCCACTTTTGTGTTGTTTTCTTTTTGTCAGTTACACCTATGGTTGTTCCCACTGAAACCACACCAAACGTTACTTTAGTTGATGAAGAGGAAATTATCAACATGACAACCATAAAAGACCTATCGGCAGCAGGTAATGATTCATTACATTGAGTAAGCAACATTATTGAGCTACAAAGGGTATTTGCTGGGCATTAATTAATTTGCTTACTTGAAAAGTGCAAATGACATAGCAAATGACAAGAGCAAATGACATACGCAAAAGCAATGTTTTGAGTGTGAATTGTTGTTTTCGGTTCTCAGGGGGCCCCATTCTGCCAACTGTGGATGAATCTGGATCAGGCTCAGCTGAACACTCTGCCAGTGGTAGTGGAACCCCTGACCATAGTGGAGAGACATCTGGCGAGGCCAGTGGAGAGAAGTCTGGTGAGGTCAGCGGAGAGATGTCTGGTGAGGTCAGCGGAAAGCCGTCTGGTGATGTCAGCGTAGAGGCGTCTGGTGATGTCAGCGGAGAGGCGTCTGGTGATGTAAGTGGAAAAACGTCTGGTGAGGTCAGCGGAGTCCCGTCTGGTGATGTCAGTGGAGAGATGTCTGGTGAAGTCAGCGGAGAAGTGTCTGGTGATTTCAGCGGAGTGGTGTCTGGTGATGTCAGCAGAGAGGTGTCTGGAGATGTCAGTGGAGAGGCGTCTGGTGTGGTCAGC
The DNA here is from genome assembly GCA_016801125.1 of Novumbra hubbsi. Classification (NCBI taxonomy): domain Eukaryota; kingdom Metazoa; phylum Chordata; class Actinopteri; order Esociformes; family Umbridae; genus Novumbra; species Novumbra hubbsi. The sequence goes on from JACXGK010000734.1 coordinate 15,935, forward strand.
GGTGAGGCGTCTGGTGATGTCAGTGGAGAGGCTTCAGGTGTGGTCAGTGGAGAGGCGTCTGGTGATGGAAGTGGAGAGGCTTCTGGTGTGGTCAGCGTAGAGGCGTCTGGTGATGTTAGCGGACAGGCATCTAGTTATGGAAGCGGGGAGGTATCTGGTTTTGCCAGTGTAGAGGCATCTGGTGTGGCCAGTGGAGAGGCATCTGGTGTGGCCAGTGGAGAGGCATCTGGTGTGGCCAGTGGAGAGGCATCTGGTGTGGCCAGTGGAGATGTATCTGGTGTGGCCAGTGGAGAGGCATCTGGTGTGGCCAGTGGAGAGGTATCTGGTTATGACTTTCAACTATCCTTTGTGACCAGTGGCCACTTCTTGTCAGGAGAGGGCTCTGGCTCCGGAGTTCCCCAGGAGGTGGGAGAGGGGAGCACCAATGTCATCTATTTCCCTATTGTCGGACCTGGGAATAGTGGATCAGGGTCGGGGGGGCAAGAGTTCAGTGGAGGGTTCCCTTCCGGCGTTCTTCCCCAATCAGGTAGTGGCAGTGGGCAATCTGGGGACCTAAGTGGTAGTGGGGACTCGGTTATCATCTTGATGGATGGAGTCCTGGTGGACATGACCAGCCAACAGCCAACCGGACAGGAGTTTGGACAAGGAGGTGTGGATGTCAGTGGCTCTGGGGAAGTGTCCGGATCAAGTGGCTTCTTTAGCGCCAGCACCTCTGGCTCTGGACTTCCTGAGATATCTTTTCCGGACTCAATCCTCATCGACCTCAGCGAAAAGCCCTCAGGAGAACAGGAAGTCTCTGGCTACCAGCCCTTTACCTCAGGTTTTCCACAAGGATTCGTTTCCGGTTACCCATCCGGTTTTCAGAGCGGCTCCGGATTCCCATCTAGTGGTGACCAATCCCACTTGGGACAAGAGGTCCTCTTCCTGACAGAAGACGAGATGATTGAGGTGACGACCCGGCCCAGCGGTCACGGTCCTCAGCAGGGTCGGGGCTACACAGAGATCAGTGGAGATGGCAGCAGTTACTATGAAGGCAGCACCTCATCCAGTAGGATCTTACCTGGCAGAGGGGATGACCTGGACCCAGTAGAGGAAGGCCATTTGCAGGAAGGACAGGAAGAGAACACGGAAACAATCTATGTTACAGCACCGCCTACAGTTTCATCTGGCACAACGACAGCACCCGCCATATCAATGGTGACCCCTGCTGTGGTAGAGGAACCTACTGTAGTGGACAGTAAGTTGCTTAAAGCCATAGCACCCAAAGGTTTTATCCATTGATTCGTGCAATTATTCAATTGTCCAATAGTTACAGTATCAATGATCATCTTGATTCATGCACCAAATGCTGACAGCTATTGAATAATGTTTCCTGGTAAGCCTTTTCACAAAAACAACCCCATCCTTGGTCTGACCTCTTTCCAGCTGCTCCTGACCCATGTAAGCTTAACTCGTGTGGAGCGGGCACCTGCTCTGTGGAGGATGGCATTGCTGTGTGTCAGTGCCCGCATGGCCTGACTGGGAAAGACTGCAGCACACGTGAGTCTCAGCGCCACCGCTGTTTTACAAGATGTGATCCTGTGATGAAAGAGTCATAATATGAGTAATATGTGGTCTATTTATGAGATGTATATAAGATGTCACCATCCACTAGCCACACCGATATGGGAATGTGCATTGAATTGCTTCAAATCTGATTGATGAGCGTCATTCTACAGTAGATGTTTTTATGTGTGGATCTGTCTTTCCATTGGGCAGCGGTGCTGGGGTGTGCTGATGGCTGGGAGGAGTTCCTTGGGAGCTGCTACCTGCACTTTACTGAAAGAGACACGTGGTCTGATGCTGAGGAACGCTGCAAAGGGCTCAACGCCCACCTGGTCAGCATCACCTCCCAACAAGAGCAGGAGTTTATCAACTGTGAGTATAGTTATAGCTGTGCGTGTGAGTGTGTGTAAAGGGTAATTGCTTACACAAACATTGAACGTAGCCTAATGGCAGTTCACCGCTCTTCTCTTCGCCTAGCCAACGCTCAGGACTATCAGTGGATTGGACTAAATGACATGACGGTGCAGAATGAATTTCACTGGACAGATGGAAGTCCATTGGTCAGTTTTCCTTTAGTCTGCTTCAAGTATATTCTCCATTGTCTTCAATTTTATTTAAATATTTCTTTACATTCAATTTTATTCATTTCACACTATGTAAAATGTAAACAGCAACTCGATATAATAATAAAAACTAATTAACTTTAGTAACTATAACAAGAATAGTGATCATAATATTTAATAATAACAATATTGGCTGGACTATCTTATGTGTTTGCATTTAGCAATATGAAAACTGGAGGCCCAACCAGCCGGATAACTACTTTGCCTCTGGAGAGGATTGTGTGGTGATGATCTGGCATGAGAGTGGCCAGTGGAATGACGTTCCCTGTAACTATCACCTGCCCTTTACCTGCAAGAGTGGACCTGGTAGGAACAGGGGTTAGGGGTTCAGGGTTAAAAGGCACAGAACATAGTACAGCCGAGGCTAAAAGTTTGGAGAATGACACAAGTATTGGTTTACACAAAGTTTGGTGCTGCAGTGTTTTTAGATATTTTTGTCAGATGTTACTATGGTATACTGAAGTATAATTACAAGCATTTCGTATGTGCCAAAGGCAGTTATTGATAATTACATTAAGTAGATGCAAAAAGTAACTATTTGCAGGGTTGAATCTGCATCTTCAAGACCCCTGCAATTCGCCCTGCCACGCTGTCAATTAATAATGCTTGGAGTTTGTCAGAATTTGGGGGGTTTTGTTTGTCTGCCCAGGATTGACCACAAGATCTAAATGGGATTAATGTCTGGGGAGTTTCCTGGCCATGGACCCAAAATATTGATGTTTTGTTCCCTGAGCCACTTAGTTATCAATTTTGCCTTCTGGCAATGTGCTCCATCACGCTGGAAAAGGCATTGTTCGTCACCAAACATGTATGGTTGGGAGAAGTTTCTCTCGAAGGATGTTTTGGTACCATTCTTCATTAATGACTGCATTCCTAGGCAAAATTGTGAGTGAGCCCACTCCCTTGGCTAAGAAGAAACCCCACACATGAATGGTCTCAGGATGCTTTACTGTTTGCATGACACAGGACTGATGGTAGCGCTCACCTTTAATACTCTGGACAAGCATTTTTCCAGATGGCCCAAACAATCAAAAGGAGATTCATCTGAGAAAATTAGTTTACCCGAGTCCTCAGAATCCCTGTACCTTTTGCAGAATAACAGTCTGTCCCTGATGTTTTTCCTAGAGAGAAGTGTCTCCTTTGAGGCCTTTCCTGACACCAGGCCATCCTTCAAAAGTCTTTACCTCACTGTGCGTGCAGATGCACTCTCACCTGCCAGCTGCCATTCCTGAGCAAGCTATGCACTGATGGTGCTCCGATCCTGCAGCTAAATGAACTTTAGGAGGTGGTCCTGGCGCTTGCCAGTCTTTTCTGGGCACCCTGAAGCCTACTTCACAACAATTGAAACTCTCTCCTTGAAGTTCTTGATGATACGATAAATGGTAGATTTAGGTGCAATCTTACTGGCAGCAATATCCTTGCCTGTGAAGCCTTTTTTGTGCAAAGCAATGATGACTGCACGTGTTTCCTTGCAGGTAACTATGGTAAACAGAGGAAGAACAATGATTTCAAGCCCCATCCTCATTTTAAAGCTTCCAATCTGTTATTCTATCTAACTCAATCAGCATGACAGAGTGATCTCCAGCCTTGTCCTTGTCAACATTCTCACCTGTGTAAAAGAGAGGATCACTGACATCATGTCAGCTGGTCAATTTTCATGGCAATTAATTGCCGTTCATCCGTTCATCCTCTTCATGACATTCTGGAGTATATGCAAATTGCCATCATAAAAACTGAGGCAGCAGACTTTGTGAAAATTAATATTTGTGTCATTCTCAAAAGCTGTAGGTTAGCATCATAGTAGGTTAACTGTCGATGACTTAGCCAGCAGGGCACAGTTACTGTTCTAGCCTTGCTTTTTAAAATATAAGGATGTCAGACAGTACAGTAATAATCAAGTGTTAGATGTTAAAATGGTGATTAGGAATACTAATTGATACTTTCAGATGACTATTTGCCGGGTACATTAAAAGTCGATGTGTCATTCAAACCATTAATTATATGGACATAATTGGAAACACAAAGGCAGAATTCCTCCTTGCTAAATCCCTCTGTTTTTCCCAATTCTTCTCAGTTATATGCCTTTCACCCCCTGTGGTGGACAACGCCAAGGTGATGGGCATCCGGAGAGACCGTTACCCTGTCAATTCTATAGTTCGCTACCAGTGTGACGCAGGCTTCACACAGCGCCACCCGCCTTCTGTACACTGCCTTCCTGGCGGGCAGTGGGAGGAGCCTCAAGTAGAATGTTTAGGACGTGAGTCTGACCTCCTTGCCGGAACCCGGAAACACTCGTGTGCACTAGTTTGCTAACTGAGATTTTCAATTCTGAGCAGAAGGAAACATCTTTAGGGAAACAATCCAATACCATTAAAGGACAGAGATTAAGTTAATTCCAAGTGGGTGAAATTCCAAGTGGGTGAAATCAATACCTCGGGCCTGTAGAATTGCCCTATTCGTACAATGGTTGGTCAGCAATGTTTAAATGATGTCATCAACATGTACCTTTCTCTTTCCTCAGCTAACTCCACCCCAAGCAACAGACTGCAGAAGAGGTCAATCAGGAGTCGATCTAAAGCAGCTGGTCATTGATGAACAGTCAGTCATTGATGAAGCGTCTCTAAGCAGAAACGAGGAGATGCACTTAAAGAGAACCAAATGGACCGCTTTTGTAGTAAAACATTGATTCAATTGCAAATCTGGCCGACCAAAAACCGATCATGTTCCAACCAGGGCTGGAAATGGAAAGAAAAAAGTTATAAAACCCAGCAATGAAAAATCCTTAGAAACATTCTCTGAAAGCTTTTTTTTTTATCAAAAATATTTAATTTCCCCACTTCCTACCCTGATTCTCACCATGTACATTTATATAAACACTAAAGCACATTAGACATGATTTTGCAGTATGACTGACAATGTTAATCTCTGAGTGTCACTCTGGGCCTTTGTAAGGGATTCAGGGCAGTGGCTCTCAATCTGGGGTACTAGGACCCCTCTGGAAACCTACTGTAGGTTACCAAAGGGGATACATGAGTACACTCAAATAGGTCTGGTAGGTGGAATAGATAGGATGCTATGCAAAGAGCTTCATGGGGTTAGAACGAGCACTGATACAGGGAAATAAGGAAAGGTTCATCTTCTGTCAGATGCATTAAGTTTCCTAGATAAATGGCTGTGATTAGCTATTGGATACTATTGATTAGTTCCGGTCCCTTGTTAGTTATACACTAACTAGGGTAAAATATTTGACTCTCAGAGAGACACCAGACTGGTCAGTAAAAGTAAATGGACAGAATTATTTATTTGGGGAGTCCCAGCTGAATGTAGTGGGAAAGACAACATCCTTCGTCAAGGCTAGAGTGATACTATAAGTCAAGAGCAAAAGAGGATTGCAGCTGGTTTCTCTTAAGTCAAGCACATAGTTAAATATAGTTTTTTGAAAATTAGGATGTATTGTTTTTTTCATTGTGTTTACCATTTTTGTTATTTTGCTTTTTTTTCTAGTGTTGGGACTTCTGGCGAAATAGGGAACAGCTTCTGTATGTGGATTTCTTTTTCTGGATGTGAAACTGAGGTGCTCCAACTCTATATGATTAAGGCACAATATCGTGCTCTATTCCTGGATTTTTGGGCTATTTTCAACACCCACACAGAATTTGAATAGAGTTATAAAACATAGACATTGATAGAGGCAGACCTATTTCTATGGAGTAAAAGGCAAAACGTTGCAACACACAAAACGTTGGGCTTCAGACAAAACATTTTGTAACAGAATTTTCCAATGAATACACACCATTGTCGATGTCTGTGCTGTAATGTAATCAACCAGTGGCAAAAGTAATAAGTGGGCCCTTCATCTCTATGCTTCAGAACCATCTGGGGAGAATACCATGCATATAATTGTAGCTGCCTTCTATTCGTATAGGTGCACCATTCCTCTAACACTTAATTACAACCAAGTGGAGAAAGCTGCATTATCTGTGGTGGCAGTCTATGGCTGAGTAGTATATATGAATGTGGAAAAACAAGAGCACCTTTTCTTTCCTTACTAAAAAAGTTTTGAGTGAGAGACAGAGGGTTCAATTTAAGAGACCAATGCAAATCGAACCCCTCCTTACTCAAAATGTTACTTTTCAACTGTTTTGGAAAGGAAAAAGAAGGGTGCAGTGGGCTCTTCATTTCTTACAGAGTTGTAGGTGGAATCAGAGAAATTTTAGTGCACAGTAGGAAAAAAGGCTAATGTCTACAGTTCATATATTCATACTTACATTAAAAGCTACTGTATCATGTATACTTGCATGCCTTTGGTATGTCATAGAATAAAGCAAGGGAGCTGTGAAAAAATATTATTACTTATTCTATAAAGATATTCTAAAATGGGCTGGGAACATTTGTGGGTAACCCCTTAAAAAAGATAATAAATAATTGGATTATAGTGATATTTATAACTAATTTGTTTCTTTAATTAGTGTCACACATGTATTCAATCTTGTTATCAGTCATTCAGCCTATTTAAATACATAAAAGTAGTCAATGTGTGGTTATGTATCATTGTGTGCACCATGGATATCATGAACCAGAGACAGTAAAGGAGAGAGTTGTCTGAGGAGATGAGAAAGAAAATAATTGACAAGCATTGTAAGGATAAAGGCTACAAGACCATCTCCAAGCAGCTGGTTGTTCATGTGACAACAGTTGCAAATATTATTAAGACATCCATGGAACTGTAGCCAACCTCGCTGGACATTGCCGCAACAAGAAAATAAACCCCTGATTAAACAAAGGATGGTGCGAATGGCAGAAAAAAAACAAGGATCACTGCCAATGGGATACAAGCTAAACTCCATGTTGAAGGTACACCAGTTTCAGAATGCGCTATAAGTCACTTTTTGAGCGAAAGTGGGCTCCATGGAAAAAGACCCAGAAGGATTTTTATACAATTCATATTGACAAGCCGCAATCCTTCTGGGAGAATGTCCTTTGGACAAATGAGTCAAAACTGGAGCTATTTTACTAAGTCACATCAGCTCTATGCTTGCAGGTGACAAAATAAAGCTTTCAAAGGAAACTACACCTACAGTGAAACACGGAGGAAGGTCAGTTATGTTTTGGGGCTGCTTTGCTACATCTGGCACAGGGTGCCTTAAATCTGTGCAGGGTACAAACAAATCTCAAGACTATCAAGGAACTCTGGAGCAAAACGTACAGGCCAGTGTAAAAAAGCTCTGTCTCTGTTGCAGGTCCTCCAACAAGATAATGACCCAAAACACACAGCTAAATGCACCCAGGAATGGATAAAAACAAAACATTGGCCTTCTATGAGTCCTGAACTGAATGCTATTAATTATTGTTTATGGAAAGAGCTGAAACTTGCAGTCTGGAGAAGGCACCCATCAAATTTGAAACCGCTTGAGCAGTACGCTCAGGAAAAGTGAGCCAAACTACCTGTTAACAGGCGCAGATGTCTCATTGAGAGCTACAGAAAACGTGCAGTGATTGCCTCTAAAGGTTGTGCAACAGAATATTAGGCTATATATGAGGGTCCCATGCCATTTTCATTTGTTTTGTTTTTTACAATATTAAGTTGAATAGAAAATCAAAAGCAAAGTCTGATTTCTTTTAAATATATAGAATAAACAATGGTGGATGACAGTTACTTTTGTCAGTTTTAAGTTATTTTAGAGAGAATTGCATATTCTTCATTTTCTGTGGAGGGGTACGACAAATTGTACCTATATTTACATCCACAGATCGCATGTGTGCAGGAAGATTGGGGGTTTAACTGGTACTGAAAATGAACAGACTCTAGTTGCTTAGCAAGCTGTGAAGGCAAAAAAAGAGTTAAGATAATGAAAAAGAGGATTTGTTACGTTGAAGAGGATCCTTTTAAGTCATCATGTGTAACGCTTGGAGTGCAACACTCAAAATTCCTTTCCACCTGACTCACATTTACCAAACAAACTTAAAACATATCACAAAATGTGCACATTTAACAAACGCACTTAAAACATATCACAAAACACACATATTCAACAAATGCCCTTAAAACACATTTCAATATTCACAAATTCAACAAATATCACAATATCACATTACAAATTACGAAGAGATGTCAACATTTGGTAACTAGGTTACGAGTACCCCTAGGCCAAGACTGACACAAATATTACACACATGTTAGAATTTTAACAGTGTGCATACTGTATGCGAGTGTGGCAAATGCTGGGTATGCATGTAAGTATACAATGTGTGTGTTGAACAAAGGAGCATTTTATCTTGTTCGTACAATGTTACACATTGCTGATGCAAGATTCTATTGTAAAACTACCAAATAAAACCTGAAATCCTCAATTTCTGATTGTGAACTACTTGTGCTCTCAATGTGATTATCTTTATCTAGACGTATATTGTATATATGTTGTATACAGTGGGGCACTTGTGCAAGTTCTCCCACTGAAAAAGATAAGAGAGGCTTGTAATTTTCATCATATGTACACTTCAACAATGACAGACAAAATGAGATAAAGAAGTCCAGAAAATCACATTGTAGGATTTTTTATGAATTTAATTGCAAATTATGGTGGAAAATAAGTATTTGGTCAATAACAAAAGTTTATCTCAATACTTTGTTTTATACCCTTAAATGGCAATTACAGAGGTCAAAAGTTTTCTGTAAGTCTTCACAAGGTTGTCACACACTGTTGCTGGTATTTTGGCCCATTCCTCCATGCAGATCTCCTCTAGGGCGGTGATGTTTTGGGGTTGTTGCTGGGCAACATGGACTTTCAACTCCCTCCAAAGATGTTTTATGGGGTTGAGATCTGGAGACTGGCTAGGCCACTCCAGGACCCTGAAATGCTTCTTACAAAGCCACTCCTTCGTTGCCCGGGCGGTGTGTTTGAGATCATTTTCATGCTGAAAGACCCAGACACGTTTTATCTTTAATGCCCTAGCTGATGGAAGGAGGTTTTCACTCAAAATCACACGATACATGGCCCCATTCATTCCGTCCTTTACACGGATCAGTCGTCCTGGTCTCTTTGCAGAAAAACAGCCCCAAAGCATGATGTTTCCACCCCCATGCTTCACAGTAGGTATGGTGTTCTTTGGATGCAACTCAGCATTCTTTGTCCTCCAAACACAACGAGTTGAGTTTTTACCAAAAAGTTCTATTTAGGCTTCATCTGACCATATGACATTCTCCCAATCTTCTTCTGGATCATCCAAATGCTCTCTAGCGAACTTCAGACGGGCCTGGACATGTACTGGCTTCAGCAGGGGGACACGTCTGGCACTGCAGGATTTGAGTCCCTGGTGGCGTAGTGTGTTACTGATGATAGGCTTTGTTACTTTGGTCCCAGCTCTCTGCAGGTCATTCACTAGGTCCCCGTGTGGTTCTGGGATTTTTGCTCACCGTTCTTGTGATCATTTTGTTGTGGACAGGTGTCTTTTATACTGATACCAAGTAACAAAACAGGTGCCAATAATACAGGTAACGAGTGGAGGACGGAGGAGAAGTTACTTATTTTCCACCATAATTTGCAAATAGATTCATTAAAAATCCTACAATGTGATTCTCTGGAAATATTTTTCTCATTTTGTCTGACATAGTTGAAGTGTACCTGTGATGAAAATTACAGGCCTCTCTCATCGTTTTCAGTGGGAGAGCTTGCACAATTGGTGGCTGACTAAATACTTTTTTGCCCCACTATATATGTATATACACTGTATATGTATATACAGTGGGTGAAATAAGTGAAATAAGTTTTGAACACATCATCATTTTTCTAAGTAAATATATTTCCAAAGGTGCTATTGACATGAGATGTTCACCAGATGTTGGTTACAACCCAAGTAATCCATACATACAAGAAACCAAAACAAATAAGCTTAAAAATAAAGTTATGTGTAATAATGTAAAATGACACAGGGACAAAGTATTGTACACGCTTACTGACATTTATTTAATACTTTGTATTGTATGCCTTTGTTTGTAATGACAGTTTCAAAACGCCTCCTGTACGGAGAAACAAGTCACATGCATTGCTCTGGTGTGATTTGGGCCCATTCGTCCAAACAAACAGCCTTCAAATCTTGAAGGTTCCGTGGGCCTCTTCTATGAATCTTGATCTTCAGTTCTGTCCATAGATTTTCAATGGGATTTAAGTCAGGTGATTGGCTGAGCCATTCTTGCAGCTTTTTTTCTTTTTTTGAAACCATTTGAGAGTTTCCTTGGCTGTGTGTTTAGGATCATTGTGTTGCTGAAATGTCCACCCTAGTTTCATCTTCATCATCCTGGTAGATGGCAGTAGATTTGTGTCAAGAATGTCTCGGTAAATTTGCCCATTCATTCTTCCTTCAATTATGTGAAGTTTGCTAGTACCATTTGCTGAAAAGCAGCCCCACACCATGTTCCCACCTCCAAACTTCACTGTTGGTATGGTGTTTTTAGGGTGATGTGCAGTGCCATTTGTCCTCCAAACATGGTGTGTATTATGGCATCCAAACAGTTAAATTTTGCTCTCATTTGACCACACTATATTCTCCCAGTATTTAACTGGCTTTTCCAAATGTTGTGCAGCAAACTTTAAAGGTGCTTCAACATACTTTTTTTCAGCAATGGATTCTTGCGTGGTGAGCATGCATACAGGCCATGGTGGTGGAGTGCATTACTTACTGTTTTCTATGAGACAAGAGTACCTGCTAACTCCAGGTCTTTTTGAAGCTCTCCACAAGCGGTCCTTGGCTCTTGGACAACTCTTCTGATTATTTATATATATATATATATATATATTTACACCGTATACCAGTTTGACATATTGGTCTTGGGAGATAGTGAAATAAAATTACATAATTCTTTAGAAACAATTACCTACATTCCAGATCGTCAAACTAGCAGTCTACAACCCTCCTACAACTCATTTGCCTAGACATAACAAAGCCCACTATGTTACACAATTTTTGTTCCTGGGTAGTATTATTTTCGTAATTGCTTATGCCTACAATGTATTGAAAATGGCTACTATTACCCCCCAAATTTGCTTTTGTAATCAAGACAGTGAATTTAATTTGTCAAAAATAAAAGCTCAAAGTCCTCAGAAACATCCAATGTTGTGTCGATGGATGCAGTTTTGGCGCTTTTACGTTTCATTAAAATATTTTTAAATGCTTGGGTGTGAAAGAACTAGCATCCAGTTGTTTTCCAATGTTCATCTCTGTGATATCAGGACTAGTCGGTGTCATGTCCTGGATGCGGGCCCCTAGCCATCTCTATGCTTTGGGGCTCCCATTCAGGGCATGGCACATGGAGAGGCCTCTAGCCATCTCCATGCCATTGTGGGCTCCCCAGTCAGAGCAGCTGCGTTCAGTTGACTCTGATTGGGGAGCT
>JACXGK010000734.1:27590-40309 GCA_016801125.1 Novumbra hubbsi
GGTTTGTCTTTCATTTAATTCAAGATTCATGTGAATACTCTACACGTAATTTGTACTTCGTTTTATGTTGGTTGCATACCTTTCATTTTCCGTTTACAGTTCGTGTTAGTTTGTATTGGTTTTGTTTCATTGGATTAAATCACCTTTTGTTTATACAATGTCCGCTTATGGTTCCGCCGCACAACAACACCGTGACAGTCGGGTCCTTTATGCAAGGTTGCCAGATCACTGACAGTAAAACATGAAACCTGCATACTCCACAAACAAACGCTCAAATGCTTCGTTTTCTATACAACCCTATCTGTAAATCAACCCGGCCAAGCCCAAAATGTGGAGGAACCAACCATCTGGCAACACTGTCAACATGAGGGTCACATTTGTTACAGTATTTCACCGTTTAGCTATTTAGCCTATGTGTCAGGTCCTGGCTTGGGGCCTCTAGCCATCTTTATGTGTCCAGAGGTCACAGTCAGGACCTGTCAGGACCTGACCGTTTTGTGGTTCTTTGTTTGTTTCAGTTTGTGTGCTGAGTGTCAATGCCGGTTAGCCTCTCCTTTTGTTGGTTTTGTCTTTTGTTTTGTTTTCTTGGAAAAAAGAAGCAATAAAATGGATGCCCTACACTTCAACTTGCTCTGTGCCTCAAATCCTGCATCTAAACCGTGCCACTATGACATTATGTTGTACCATGCTGACAAACAGAGATGGTGAGAAGTTTTGTGAAGGCAGCAACCTTTGAGTTTTATATGCTGGAAAATCCCTGTTTATATTAAGGCCAAGCCTTGTTGAACATATATATGCTAAAGTTTAAATGGTTCTTAGAATGCCAGGATAGAATGAGATTTATAATCCGTAGATCAAGATTGGCAGTGTTCAGACCTGTTTAATATTAGTATCAAAATTAGATTATGATTGGTATTGTTCAAACCTGTTTCATATTAATATCAATATTAGATTAAGATTTGCAGTGTTCAAACCTGTTTTCATATTATATTTTCTTCCCGCATTAGATGGCCTATATCTGTTCCATACTCTAATGTATTCATTATTAATTAAAACCATTTACATTTAATTTGTTTCTTATAATTTTGTACTGAAAATTGCACTCATTATACAATAAAAAGTATTATGCTATGCATGACAGAGGCTACTACATATTCACTAGACACTCGCACTTCTATCTTCTCATTTTCCCTGTGGATCAGCTAATACTATTCCAGTCTCATTCAATAAGGGAAAGGGAAGAGGAGACACATCGTGTCACTGTTTAAAATTCAGTGACTTGTTGACTCTTTATACTTTTATGTTTTAAACTTTAAGCAATTTTTCTGAGCAGTGTTCATTATTTCAAAGTTTGAAGTACCATTAAAGTGAATGCACAGAAATCTTATGTCCTTAAAACATATTTTGTGTGGCCTCCGTAGGAATCTGAAATGAATCACTTTGGTAGATAATGAATGCAAACATTTTATATTTATTATAATAAACACTTGCTGCCCAGATAAATTGCATTAAATACCTTTTCTCATCTTACAAGATTTTCACCGTTAATTATAATGCAGGAATCTTTGGGTTTGGTGGATTACCACTTTAACCCAAATTCTTCCCCAGACACCCAATGTGGCAGACCTATGCACCATTCCAATACGGAGGATTTAAAAGCCACATTTATTTTTGTCAGGGCAAACTCAAAATACTTTTTCTGAATGTATGATACATGTGCTTTGACTGCTGGCTTGAAGACTGTACAACTGATGTTCAATCCAAGACATCAAAAATTCTCGTACATATGTCTTGCCAAGTCTCCAGCATGATGTTCTCTAAGCCCGAATAAGAGTGCTATTCAAATCCATCTACAAACCACACCCCTATGAAAACCGTTGGTACATTCCTTACAGTAGCTGTGTGCACAGACTCACTGTTTAGCGTTTCACCCCATCCTGGATTCGCAAAGTGAATAAAGAAGAAAGTAAATATCTTTCTAAGTTCTTTACAGTGACTACCTTCTTCCCTGCATGCTCACCAAACAAGCATGCCCTGTGTGTGCTTACGTGCATGTGTGTTTTTGTTTGCGTTTGGGTGTGTGACTTTGGGTGTTGTGTGTGTATTTGCATTCCGCTAATGTTTAGGCAGCAGGTGTTAATACAACGTGCCTCTTTTGGGCACAGAGAATCCCCAAATTACAGGGACTTCTCTTTGCTTTTCGCCCCTTCCATTCCATGTAGTGTGCCCAGACTGAATGGCGCTGCTGATGTGGTCCGGCAGAAACACTTTAACGTTGTAAAACAGGTTGTTTGTTTTTATTTGTTGAAGGTGGTGCAGCACGGTCAACTAGCAAAACATACGTCATCCAACAAACATCAAGGAACTAGCTGTAATGGATCACAAAGTATGTCTTCAGCATTTCAAATTTGCTGAATGATTTTATTCATTTAGTAGTAAATGTAATTACACTTATACAACCTAATTAAAGTAGCATGCAGATGAAAAACGTAAACACTGGGCAAATGGGGTTATAAAACACCCTTTTTCTCGTGTAGTAATCAATACAATTCAACAGTTATAAAAAACAAGACTTCAAAAGACATAACACATGGAGGTTATCCAGAAATGTGCCTAAGACTAGGAATTACATGAACTGAACATGCAGTAAGAACAGTGAGACGGCTGCATGCACTTCAGTGGAAAACCTTAAATAGCTTCATCGGGAGACAATATCACTGGCTAAGCATTATGATAGCATTGCTGGGGTTAAATACCTTCCCTGAGTTTGAAATGTAATGACCGTTTACTGGGAGCCAAATCTGACTATGGAAACCAGGTGGGCAGTGTTGCCAGATGGGGCGGTTTCCCGCAAAATGTTTTTAATGACAGTGTGTGGGCAAAACTGAGGTCGATATACAGATGGGTTGTATAGAAAACAAGCTTTCTCACATTTTTTGTGGAGTGCGAGCTTCTGTCAATGAAATCTGGCAACCCTGTACATGTAGGTGGGGCTGCAGAACGATGCATCTCATACTTGGGAGACGTCTCCAGACATCTGCCTTGCTTCCCCAACGGCACACGTGCTCCTGCCTGGTCTGGTTGGGGAGACGTGTTGTTACTGTATAAAAAGACCTAGACAGTGCGTTTGATGAAACTCCACTTTGTTTGCCGCGAGGGCAGGACTCGCTAATGCTAACGAACATCCTACAGTAGTGTTTCGAAACAGTGTACCACTCGTGGCGAATGGAGAAGTGACTAGTATGGGATGTAGTTCAGTCGGGTTCTTGTATTTTCTGCCATGGTGTTTGTTGCGCCCAAGTTGATGGAAGGTTTACCGATAGCAGTACACACTGTATTTCTGATGCGGAGGTGGGAAGCCGGAACTACGCACCCCCGGTTCTGAGGGGCCGCAGTTTGGGCGGACCTTGGTGATGGGGTAACGGACGCTCCCATCGGCCAACCAGCCGGCATCGCAGTGGTCCAATCCCATGAACCGCCAGGCGGCGTAGAGCTGGCCCACGTTGGCGATCTGTCCACCGTCTTGGACGCACGCTGCCACCGCCTCGGTGAAGTTGAGCTTCTGCGGATGTTTTATGAAGTAGACTGTGCCTGAGAAAAGAAAACAGCGACACGGAAGATGAAAGCTCATGTTGAAAAGGGCGAGAGCTTGTTTGGCGACTGATACAGAGACCGATACACATACAGAGAAAAGCAACGTGCACACACAGACGAGCACACGCACACACATTTACCTCTGGGGGCGGCTGAGAAGCAGAAGGCATCGAAGCGATGGAGGTGGCGGTGCCGTGGTCCGTAACTACGAAGACCGGGGGCTAAGTCCGTGCCTCCACAGGCCTGCCGAGGCGTGGTGATTGGGTACTGAGCAGTTCCGTCAGCTAACCAGCCGGCGTTGCACCAGTCCAGCCCCTCCTCCCAAGCGGAGAAGAGCTGCTCGAAGGTGGCCAGGGCGGAGTCCTGCTCCTCACACGCATGCTGAGCCTCCAGGAAGTTGAACCGGTAGCGTCCCTTCTGGGAATGGTAAGGAAATACTACCCCTACAAGAAAGAAAATGTTCAGAGCAGTCAAAGTGGTTAAAGAGATAATAGGGAAATGAAACAAAATGGAACAGAAATGCCAGTCATGATGCTCAAGGTTCAAGGTTATTTAGAAAACCGCCTGAACAATGTATATTGTGTTTGGTTTTCCAGCACTTGGCTCACACACACCCACCCAAACAGAACCGGGCAGATGGACAGAAACACGTACCTCTTAGTTCCAGCTCCACCGTGACGCTCTCGTCCTCCAGGCCGTCGATGACCTCACAGCGGTAGCGGCCCGTGTCATTCAGGTTCAGCTCGTTGATCACCAAGGACATGTCCCCCGGCTCCGCCCGCCGAAGTCGCACCCGCCCCTTGAAGTTGCCGTAGCTGCGGTGGCGGTTCCCCATGGCTACCATCACGTCGGTCTCGTCGGCGTTCTTGCCGGCACCGTTGGCGGGAAGCCAAGACCACTTGACCCTGGTCCGGCGGGGGCCGTTGATCTCGGGTTCGTAGTGGTAGTAGCAGGGCAGGGTGACGTTGCTGCCCCTGGCCGCCGACACCAGTGGTTGGAGGGACTCCACGTGGAGACGTACCCCGTTAAAATAGACTGGACAGGCGGGGACGGGACAGTGACAGGGGAACAGCGGTCACCTAGTCTGCCCATGACAATGTCGTCCACAAACACACTTGGTAAACAGTTTCCTCCCTCTGTCGAAATGTGAACTCACCGTTACCCGACACAATGCCAGTCGAAATGGGTGTGTTCAGGTGTGTTGCAATTGTATCACAAATGATATGTCACTTATAAAATGCCACTTATTAAATGTCACTTGATAAATTATACTAATTAAATGTCACTTAGCAAATGCCACTCATTAAATGTCACTTACTAAACGTCACTCATTAAATTACACTCCATTAAACACCACACCTAGTGTGGTGAAAACCCAATTTAAGTAGGCTCCCCAATCAGAGACAACTGATGACAGCTGCTCTGACTGGGGAGCCCAGTGGCACAGAGAAGGCTTGGGGCCCCAGCCAGAACATGACAAAATGTCACTTTTTTATTAGTTTGTAAGTTGGGACTTCAGATGTGACAGTTGTTCCCTCTTTATAAGTCACGATGTGTGTTTATCATCTTTATCAATGGAGCTCTTAAGCCCCTAAACGCGACCCCCAAGTTTTTTCTGTCTTGCTTGTTTGGGTTTTGCCATGTTCTCCAAGACTATACTGAGCCTAATGCTGTGTGGGTGATTTTATATCTTAATAATTTAGCAGATACTCTTATCCAAACCAATTTACAGTTAGTGAGTCATCTTATAATGGAAATGACTAGATGTGGCATCAAACTAATCAACAACAGCAAGTACATTTTACCCAGTGAAGTAGCTCCCAGCTACGTCCATGTACATCTGCTATCGTCAGTGATCTCACTTTTTATCATACAAAATGGAATGTGGATGAGCCCCTCCCAAGAACACTGTGCTCGTTTCAAATAATTCAATGCAGCTTTACTTGGCTTAGTTAAGCTGCAAAAAAAAAATGATGTATCGGATGTGTGACCTACTCTCTCCGTTGCCATCGCCATTCATGATATCTTGGTAGAAGAAGCCGTTGTTGTATCTTGGGGCGGCCTGGTTTGAGATGAGGAATGACACCCAGATGGCCAGCAGAGGGCGCAGTAGGCTCAACATCCTCACTGGTTGCTTGGATTGTAATTCTGTAAAGGGATGCATGACAACCGAGCTAGAGACTCCCTTTTAATCAGGTATGGACAACGCCGCTCTGTCCTTCCCCTGCCCCAGAGAGAGGCATCTCACTCGCTATTTGTATCTGTCTCAAGCGGGGAAACATGCTCACACAAGTGAGAGAACTTGGAAACGTTTAAAAAAAAATCACAATGGTTAAACACTTGCATCATTAATTTTAATGTATCCAATATGTTTGATGTCAGTACACACGCAGGCTTTAGAAGCAACATCTACAATTGATTACATGAATGCTATTGACTAAACTACAGAACATGGTACGTTCCATTTGACACCTATGTAATAAAATCACCATTCTACGTAAGCATACATTTTTTAAATCCACGGAGGTTCACTTTATGCTGTTGTAAATAAATCACATGTTTGAATTGCCTCATTTGAAGGAGCAGCATTTTACCAGTAATTTTGACATGATTGTCAAGTAACGTATGTCATGGCCAGTAGAGGTCGCTCATATAAATTCATTATTTCCATTTGAGTTGCAGCCAAAGCGCCCAGTGGTTTGCGTTAGAACCGTTCGTGGTTTATTGGATCATATTAATACTTTATAGTGAGAACAATGAAATGAAGTATAATATTAACAAAACATAACTAAATAGGAAAATCTGTTTACTAACAAAACGTGTGTTTGTAGTTTTTTTATCACCAACAAACCATTTTATTTTCAAATCATCATACATTTAGAGAAATGTATTAATTTACAAATATGTTTTTTTATAGGCGCTAAATATTAATACAATTATTTTACACGACTTAACAAATGAAAACCTAAAGAAAAGTCCATATAATAAAAACGGTCTTAAAGATCTCAAATTAAACGAAAATGCATCGAAATGATAGTAGCAGGGGTTGCCTTTTGTCAATAATATTCTTTATAACAAGTAAAATGTATCCTATTTTATAATAGGCAATGTCTGTTTTTATGCTGGTTCTATCACTTTCAACTTGTGGATCGCAACTTAGAATCATTGTAAACCTTTACAATACAAAATTATCTAATTGGCATCGCTTAAAAACGTATGTGTTTTTTAGGACAGTTCTGAAGATATCAATATCAAAGTCATAAAAATAAGAATACTTACATACTGAAGTTGTTCTGCGCCCAGAAAAAAAACTGACAACGTCGTGTCAATTCGTGTCCCCCTTGTTCCTTTGTGAGATGGCTACAGAGTCTGGTCACAATTTTCCCATTGACATTTTCTGGGAGAATAAGAGGCGACGTCATCGGGCATCCCCGATTCACCTTCGGCCAAGATTACTGCCGCCTTCTAATGATTCACGTGGTTGCGGAAAATATGTTGAAAGCAACCAACGCATTTGACCTCCGCGATTCTTTATTTTACTGCTATTATACCAAAACCATGTTTTTTTTAGCTATTATAATCTAATTTATACATTTTAAATAAGAAAACAAACATGAATGTTTGTAAAAATAGTCACACCCGAGATATACCTACATATTTGGTAGAACAGTCTTTGGGCCCTAATATATGCAATCCAAAGCTTCTTATAGACGTAACAGTATGGCCAACTCTTGTTCAAACTGCACCAGTTTCCCCAGATTTGTAGGCTCCCTCCCTCCCTCCCTGTTGTTTACCGATCTCCACAGATCTCTCCATCTAGCATGTTGTCTGGAACCATTCCTGGGTGCTTTTTGGGTGTAGGTTTTGTGTTCTTCCTGAAAACCCATGATCTATGACTCATCTTTCGGACATTGGGGTTGACTTTTTGCGCAAAAATGCCCTGGTATTCTACTGATTTTGTGATTCTAATCAAACGTTTAGGGAACCCAGTGCTAGAGAACGCCAAAACATCACGGAACCTCCTTCCTGTTGTACTGTGATCTTTTCTGTGAAGGCATCATTTTGTTTTCTGTAAACAAAGAGATTGTGTGCTTCACTAAAAAGCTCTAATTTGGTCTCATCTGTCCACAAGAGATTCTCCCAGAAGGATTGTGGCATGTTCAGTTGCGTTGGCAAATGCAATCAGGTTTTCTTATGTCTCTCTCTTTCACCATGCTTATTGCGGTACACACAGTAACACACAACAAGTCCTTTTCCCTAGTCAACCTGGTGGAATGTTTGATTTTTATAAGGCAGAAACTTACCACTCACCAGTTCTATTCCAAAGGAATACATTTATTGAAATGGAAACTACTTCTAGGTGGTGCTAATAACATTGACTAAACCATTTAGGGTTTCTATGGAGAAAAGCTAAAATGAAGTAAGTTATTCAGATTTGCTAACCAAAATATTTTTACCTTTAAACAGTTTAAAGTTGGTTAAGCACAATGCCTTTGACCTCGAGTGTAGGCATAACTGTAAAACATTTACCATGATCTAGGAAATTTCACATCACTGTACAGTTCTTAAAATGTATTAACATAATCAAAGTAATCGTGCATGACTTCATTATATACTTTATATAACATAATTAATTTACATTTGCATTTAAAACTGTATTTTAATTACCATTCCATTAATATTGTATGGTCCCCTTAGTACTTTTCACTGTTATGATAGCCTACTTTAAAAAACATAACCCTGGTCCACTTCCCATGGGTTCCCAGAGTCATGCTAGGTTCATGTTTATGGGTTATATTTTATTTATGTATCGGATATCACATGTGAATATCAGCAGGATCAGGAAATAATATTATTCTCAAACATAGGCAATTTAATGTTTTCAGCCAAATACAAGACATGTTGACGTCAAACAAAATGACTACATGGACTCATCTTAGTGGGCCAAATGTCATGCATTTCTTAATCATTTTAGGTGTGTTCAATCAGAATGGACAGTATTTAGGAAGTGCTCTGATCACATGTTACCGAAGATGACGACAACATTGAAACAAGGGGTTCATTTTGTCAAAACACTACACACAATTCACGCAACCACACACACGCGTGGCATTACACCTCAGGTCCTCTGCAAAATGAAACGCTATACAAAACTATACGATAATGTAAATACATTGTATGTCATCAGAATTTGTTTGAACTGCTGTGCTGAATCTGAAACACTTTAAACATTTCTACTTTTAACGATACAGTCAGAGTTTGAGGTTTTCAGATAGATTATTTGAAGAAAGTACACAAATATATTGGCCAGCACACAACACACAAGACCAGTACTCCAAACTGATGACATTTTTAATTTTATTTACTTCTCTGCACATAGTCAAATCAGTCCACGCATTTACAACTGTTGCATTTTGCACTGAAAATTAGGACAAAGCATAAAAGAGAAAGCATGAAAAAAAAAATCTTAACATCATCATAAAAAATAAACGTAGTGTTTCTCAACGGGGGCGTTCAGTGAACAACATGGGGCGCTGGAAGCAATATTTTTAAAAGGGGGCATGTAGCTCTTTTTCTGTTCAGGGTTTCTGCTAGCTTCTTGTGGCGCAGCTCCGTGCTGCCTTCACGATAACGGGACAACATAAAATTTTACCCACATAGTGTTTACTATGTAAACTGTGCAAAAGCACTTCTGTTCTGTTTGCATTGTAAAGAGGTGATGCAAAACATAATGTGTGGTTTGTAAAACGGATTTTAGCTCTGGTGGCGCGCAGAGGAACCACGATTTCATTGAGAATGTTCGATGGCAACTAAAATCCTGACGGTTGGAAACGCTGTTGTTCAATGGTAGATAGCTAGCTAATACCGAACTATCTCTTGTTTGTCATTCAATGATGTTCTATTTAGATTATGTTTGATGAAAACAACAGTAACAACAACAATAATAATAACAACAATAACAATAATCAAAACAGTTATAATAATGATCATCATGTTAATGATAATTATTACTATTAGCATATCATTTATTCATAATAATAAATTAGCATACGTTTATTTTGATGAGGGGTGATAAGAGACCTGGATAATGGATAGAGGGGCACTGGACCAGAAAAGGTTAAGAACCACTGGCCTAGCTGGATCTGGCCAAAGGACTTCAACCACATCACAGGCTATGTCCTCTCTCGGAAGACAGTGAGGGAAGCATCTCCATGAACGGCAAATCCATCCTTGCACACACCCTGCATCAATTTGGTCGCAGGCCTCCACCATGGCTTGAGTGAGGGGTATTTTGACATAGGGCTGTAGATCGTCAGGCCAACAAAATCCTCCTTAATGGTGTTAAGAAAGGGAAAGCATGTTTGGCGGTATTGGAGAGAAAATTGTGGATGATAATGAAACCAGTTTTGGACCAGAGCAGAGATGGTGGAGAGATGGTATGCTCTGAGACCATGTGGTCTTTCGCGGTGACAATGTTGTGTAGTCTGTCTGAAATAGTGAGTATGGGCCATGTTGTAAGGACCTCATTTGGCATCGCGGTGAAGGACTCCATTCTGATGGATATTGTGATGTTACCACCACGTAGGCCCAGGACATTTCAAATGGCTCTGTGGCCAATGATGTCTCACCTCTTCTCACTTTTGTTACTTCATGCAAGGTTGTGTTAGCATCCATTTGCAAAACTCCCTGAAGAAAAGATAACATTGTGTAGTTCAATATAGGCCTATTATTAATGTACATGTAAAAAGGTTCTGTGTGCAATGCCCAACACTGAAGTGTACATTACCTGCCTCCACATATTAATGCTGTCTTTTAATCCCTCAGAATGTCTTTCAAATGACACTTAGTAGAGTTGTTTCATCTGTATGTGATGTTTTTTTTGAAGGATTTGCCCCAGTGTCATTGAGGACGTTTGTTTACATTTCTTTGAGGTGTATTGCATTATTGTCCAAAACCATGTTAATGATAGCTCTCTCTTTTTCCTCTGGGTATATGGGGACTCTTCCTCCTTGACGTGAGGCTGAGTTGTGCAGATCTTGGCTGAGGTTTCACTAACTGTGTTTTCTTTGTTATTTTAGTGAAAAAGCAATCGTAAGAAACAGTAAAGAGAAGTGTAAAGTAGATTTTGTTTATAATCACTCGCAGCAGCCTATTTTCAAAATGGTTGTTGCTCATATTTTTAGAGGGAGGAACTGATTTAATTTATCATTGCTGTAACTAAATAATGAACTTCTGTAATATAGCGTCGAAAATCTCCAACTGGCTCTAAGTGGTTGTACTTAATCATAGGCAGCGTTGTGACCAGTGTTACAAATATAAATACAATCTTAAAGTAGGTATTACAGTACACTCATAAAAAGATGTCAGTATGTCAGTTAAAAATATTTAAAGAAACAGTACTAGAATGGTGCCAAATATCTGTATTCAAATAATATTCAATACTATTAATAAAACTTTTCAGATGAATGGCAAGACAACGGGACTCAGGAAGTGTATTGAAGTTGTCTTCACCTATTTGAAATGTAAGCTGCAGTCAGGGCTCTGACCTGTCCGCGTATAAACCCACCACCACCTCCACCACCACCAACATCATCTCCACCAACATCACGTCCAACACCACCGTCACCTCCATCACCACCACCTCCACCACCACCTACATCCCATCCACCGCCACCCCCACCAACATCATCTCCACCAACATCACGTCCAACACCACCATCACCTCCATCACCACCACCTCCTCAGAACCAGTCAGCCACACAGTACGTGCTGCATGACGTCTGCCAACGTCCTGGCGACATTGACATTCATCCGTGAGGAGCACACTTCCCCGGTGGGCCGGTGTGACGAGCATGCACATGCGCTTCCACCGGTTGTCCAGGAGTCCTTTGGTGGTACAAACCCACAGTTTCCTCCCAGACGACACCGCTAATGATGGAGCAGGATGTGGTGCTCCTGGGCTGGTATGGATACACGTTGGCTGCAGTTGTAATGCCAGTGTGTCATACTGCCAGCTTATTTGAAAACAATTCCAAGGTGGTTTATGCACTCTTCGAAATAAAGTGCTATCTCAAACTATCTTAAATTATTCTTCTGTTGTCCTATATTAGAGCCCTTAGTGGTTCTAAGGTGGTTTAGAAGCTATTCGACATGGAAGCAAATAACTGTTCTTCCAGGAACCATAAATATCCCTCTAGGCTGACATTTGAAAAAATCCTTTGCTAAACCTTTTTTCTAAAAGCATGGTAAATTAATAAATATTAAATTCCCTGACAACAGTTCTGGAGGAAATTCCTGCTGTCAGCAATCCAGTTGTACCCTCCCTAATAACTTGAGACATCTGTGGCAAATGCACCTTTGAGGGTGGAGTGGTCTTTTGTTGTCCCCAGCAAGAGGTGCTCCGGTGCATTGATCTTGCTGATTAACCAACTTTGAAGACAAAAAAAAATGAAAAGTTTTTAAGCTCATGAAACGTGGGCCATCTCTTCACATGTTCTTTTTTTATTTGTCTTCAGTAAAGCATATTCTTTGTTTCAAGTTTTCCCTTGACCTTGAATGGCACAGTAAATATTGTCATGTGGACTCATATTTCAGCAGGGAGCTGAAATAACAGCAGCAGTGGTGGAAAACAAAAGCAATTCCAGTTCTCCTCAGAGACCACTGAAATGTGTTGATTTCCCAGTGTAAATAGTTGAGTGAAGTACAGCACTTATCACGGTGCAGAGGAGGGATGTTTTCCTACTGGCCTCACATGATAAACCCCCTGGAAAATCAGGGGGTATTACCTTGAACTGTCCTATATGTGGAATGCGCACACACACATTTAGCGCGCACGCACAGACGCACGCACACACCCACACACACAAAGAAACACCCCGTCTGAGCCACCCCACCTCAGAGTCCCGAACAAGAGCCCAAACTCCCCATAGTTGGCCTGTAGCTTCCTCTGGGGCCCTTTAGCATCGCTGTTGCCTGTTCTAATAACACCCCAGGAGAAATAATAGAAACACTATACAGTCACTGAGGGAGGGATGTCAGAATATCACCGACCATGCTTCTTTCCTCCCATCCCTGTTGACGATCCGGACCCATCTCCCTGCTAGAACCTCACAACACACACACAC